>WNGS01041403.1:0-11771 GCA_020271785.1 Procambarus virginalis | reverse complement strand
TCACACTTGCACATGAAGATCTATTTTTCAGATAACATATACAGAACTTACACAAATACACAATTTGTGCAAAAATACACAAATATACCATCTCTGCATAATTAATACAAGCAAACTTGTTATATAATTATACAACTGGCACAATGACAATCAGTACACAAAGGTGTAAATAAACAATTCGCCTACCAATTACTCATCATGCAAATTAATGCACAACTTTCACAATTATTACATCTTTTCATAATATACAAACAACTTGCATAAATACAATCAAATACATGTCCAGCACAAATACATTACAATACATAACTAGCCCAAATATGTAAATACACAACCAGAACAAATACACAATTCACACAATGCAGTTACAACATATTCACAATTATTACACAACTTGCATAAAATATAATCAATAGACAAATAGCCCAAACATGAACAATAAATAACTTCCGCATATACATTAAATACACAACTACACAATCCACAATACACATACAAAAAACATGTACAATTAATACACAACTTGCACAAACAATACACAGTGTGGGAATATAATCAATACATAATTGCAATCATCATACAACATACAAAATACGTAACCTGCACAATTAATACACAAACTTGCACAATTATAATAATTGTGCTATTATACAAATACAATCACACCCAACTTGGTCAAACAATACTCAGTTTTTGCATAAAATTTGTCTAGGTATGATTAGGACGTCATTTATAATATGCCGAGTTCAATCAACTCCCCAAAAGTCAGAATTTCAAAAACACACATGCATTTTCCATAAATGTTTCAACGTTATTAGTGTTCATCTATCATATATCCATTGTTTTAATGCTTATTAATACCCCCTTGTTACATCCTCTTGAATAATGTCACCCATATTTATTTAAGCCAACTCTTCAACAGACTTTTTGTAATAGCCTTAGTTATGTTAGGGTAGGTGGGGTTAGGTAAACTTAGTCATTTCTTTGATAATTGCAGCAAATTTACTATATGAAATCAAAAATGCATCCTATTAAAACCTAAATTCATCTAAATCTAGCAAAAACTGTAGAAAATACTACACAAATTTATCCAAATTCAAACTAGCAAAAGCGAAACTAACTAAACATAAGCATTTCATATTCTCACATACAAACCTATGTCACCTCTGTCCATCCATTACATGAGATGGCTATAGCTCGAACCCCAAATAGGTGAATTTACACTATTTTATGAACATGCTAGTTCATTGCCCCTAAGATATTATATATCCTACCCTTCACAACCTTAACCTCACTTAACCTGACCTAGCATATGCAAAGCTGGATTTGATTAAAGTTGACGAAATTTAAGCTATCCCACCTAAATTCAACATAATTTAAGACAATTTACACCTAATATACCCAAAATATTTTGTATGATAGCACAGCCAATCTCCATTTTAGCAGAATTTTTCACCTATTCCAACCTACCCTACACAGCTTCACCTAACCTGACCTAGCACATCCAAAGCTAGATTTGATTAAAGTCGGCAAAACTTATGCTGTCCAACCTAAATTTAACCTAATTCAAGAAAATTTACACCAAATATACCCAAAATGTTTTGTATCATACCACAGTCAAAGCCTATTTTACCCCAAGTTTTCATCTATTCCATTTAAAAAAAATGAATATTTCCGATATCCAACATCCAGTCTTGGCACAACATACCTAGTTACCAAGACCGATTCATAGAGCTAGTGCTGTGTCCATCCATAGAGCTAGTGCTGTGCAATTTCCAATATCCAGATGTGTTTTTCTATCATCAATTCTACCAAACCAGACCTAACCTAACCTATCCTAACACAACATTAGCTAAATTCATTCAAATTATCTCACCCCAAATCCCAAATTCCACTAAATGTACCTAAGTACATCACACAGAGCACGAGTCAAGTGCTAAGAATTGTAATGTCTGCTTCCATCTTCCATTACTCCCTGGATTACAGCTGATTTTGCCTGTAATCCAGGCAAAATATGTATGTAGGTGGGTATTTATTCATGTAACTATAATATTCGATGTGTTTGAATATAATAGGATATTTGATAATACTATGGACTTGCTGGGATAATATGGGGAGCCGGGCGGCCGAGTGGACAGCACGCTGGACACGTGATCATGTGGTCCACGTTTTGATCCCGGGCGCCAGCGAGAAACAATGGGCAGAGTTTCTTTCACCCTCTGCCCCTGTTACCTAGCAGTAAAATAGGTACCTGTAAGTTAGTCAGCTATCACGGGCTGCTTCCTGGGGGTGACACCAAATTTTAATTAAATATTAAATAAATAAATAAATAAAATAAATCCCCTCCTGCGGGGACACTAAAAGCCCCGAAATCATCTCAAGATAACCTCAAGATATGAATACCTTGCTGATTAGTATGCATTAATATGAATTAACAGTACAAAAACTTAAGACTACTATCGCAGGCCCTTCACATTCTGTGGAGACAAAGCCTAGATACTGGCGTTATTCCTGATATACTAAAAACAGCAGAGATAGCACCACTTCATAAAGGAGGAAATAAGGCAGAGGCAAAAAATTACAGACCAATAGCGTTAACATCGCACATCATAAAAATTTTTGAGAGAGTGCTAAGAAGTAAGCTCACAAAATACATGGAATCACAGCATCTCCATAACCCCGGACAACATGGTTTCAGAACAGGGCGCTCTTGCCTGTCGCAGTTGCTGGACCACTATGATATGGCATTAGATGCTATGGAAGACAAACAAAACGCTGATGTAATTTACACAGATTTCGCAAAAGCTTTTGATAAATGTGACCATGGTGTTATTGCACATAAAATGTGCTCAAAAGGAATTACCGGAAAAATAGGCAGATAGATCTACAATTTCCTGACCAACAGAACCCAATGTGTAATAGTCAACAAAATAAAATCCAGTCCATCAACCGTTAAGAGCTCAGTCCCCCAGGGTACAGTGCTTGCTCCAGTACTTTTTCTCATCCTCATATCGGACATAGACAAGAACACAACCTATAGCACTGTATCATCCTTTGCTGATGACACTAGGATCTTCATGAGAGTAGGCAACATAGAGGACACGGCAAACCTCCAGTCAGATATAGATCAGGTCTTTCTATGGGCTACAGAAAATAATATGGTGTTTAACGAAGATAAGTTCCAGCTCATGCGGTATGGAAAAAATGAAAATATAAAAACGGAAACCACGTACAAAACTCAGACAAATCATAACATAGAACGAAAAGGCAATGTAAAGGATCTGGGTGTACTCATGTCGGAAGACCTTACATTTAAAGAACACAATAAAGTAGCCGTCACAACTGCAAGAAAAATGACAGGTTGAATAACAAGAACTTTTCACACTAGAGATGCTCTTCCGATGATGACACTTTTCAAAACGCTTGTGCTCTCTAGAGTGGAGTACTGCTGCACATTGACAGCCCCTTTCACAGCTGGAGAAATTGCTGACCTGGAGAGCGTGCAGAGATCCTTTACTGCTAGAATCCACTCAGTAAAACATCTAAACTATTGGGACCGACTTAAGAGCCTAAATCTGTATTCCCTTGAGCGCAGGCGGGAGAGATACATAATAATTTACACGTGGAAAATATTAGAGGGGCTGGTCCCAAACCTGCACACAGAAATAACACCACATGAGACCAGAAGACATGGCAGGATGTGCAGAATACCCCCGTTGAAAAGCAAGGGTGCAACTGGTACTCTTAGAGAGAACTCCATCAACATCAGGGGCCCGAGACTGTTCAACACGCTTCCACTACACATAAGGGGCATAACTGGCAATCCCCTCACAGTGTTCAAGAGAGAACTGGATAAGCACCTCCAAAGGATACCTGATCAACCAGGCTGTGACTCATACGTCAGGCTGCGAGCAGCCGCGTCCAACAGCCTGGTTGATCAGTCCAGCAACCAGGAGGCCTGGTCGATGACCGGGCCGCGGGGACGCTAAGCCCCGGAAGCACCTGAAGGTATCCTCAGGGTAAGGTACTTGAGGTGAATGAGTTGTGCGGGTTACTGAAATCTTGTTCTTAATACATTTTAGGGTAAATACATTTGGAACTTAACAATGCATAATGAATGATTACAGTTGCAGATGACTAGCATAAGAAAAGAGGTATTAGAATGCTGAGTTGTTAGATGTAAGATAACAACCGGTGGGATATAGTGTACAATTCATCTACAGAGATAAATAAATGCTGTCGCTGGGTAGGAATTACCCTGGTTTAAAATGTTAGAGGAACTGAATGAGATCTCCCTGCAATAAAGCAGCAATGAGATTACCGAGATTGGCATTTAAAATATTGTGTTACTCATGTTATATGTATTTTTGGTTATTAACAAGAATGTAAACTTTTATTACCAATAAGAAGCCCGTATAAAATTAATAGTCTTAAACCTGTAATGAGGTGGTATATTCTCAAACCTGTAATGAGGAGGGTAGGTTAGGTGGGGATGGATAATCTAGCCAATTTTTAAATAATAATATTAAATATACTACCTAAATAAGTAGGATGCCAAGGCCTTATTGGGCCTCTTGTGACGTCACTCACCGTTGAAAAGTCAGGTTGCTGTAAGCCTGTCGCACATCTATGTGATAATGAGAGACAATATACCTTACAGGAACAGCTTTTGCGGCATCATGCGTCGTTAAAACAACGGATCTTATCACTATAGAATGCTTTTGTTTATTATAGGTTAGGTTAGGATGGCTTGTTAGGGTTGATGAATTGAATATAAACAAAAATATGAGCAATGATACAATGAGCTATGATATGAGTAGATACAAGGCACCATGTCATAGCCTGTGATGTCACCGAGAACAGTTGGGCTATTAGGAGATTAAGGGAATGTGCTAATGAGAGGTGGGAACCCTCCTTGACTATTGTATTCAACCACATCACCATTGTGTTCAACCCAATCACAATTGTATTAAGAACATAAGAACATAAGAACATAAGAACAAAGGCAGCTGCAGAAGGCCTATTGGCCCATACTGCCTATTGGGGTTGTGTTAGCTGGAGCTCCGAGTGAAGCAATAATATTCAGCAATAATGGAGGGTTTGGTGAGGGAGTTGGTGAGTCTGGTTGGAGCTCTGAGGACAGAGCTGGATTCGTTGCGGGAGGAGGTAAGGCAGCTTAAGCAACGACAGGATAAAGCAAAGGAGGAGACCGGCATTAGGGAGACCCCGTCTTGGCATATTGTAAAAGACAGGGGTCTTAAGAAGACCTTGGCAAAAGACACCTAATACCATAAAGAGAAGAAAGATTAACAAAGTCAGGTGCTGTCTAGAGTCAGGTGCTGTCACAGTGAGAGGTTGTGTTAGCTGGAGCTCCGAGTGAAGCAATAATATTCAGCAATAATGGAGGGTTTGGTGAGGGAGTTGGTGAGTCTGGTTGGAGCTCTGAGGACAGAGCTGGATTCGTTGCGGGAGGAGGTAAGGCAGCTTAAGCAACGACAGGATGAAGCAAAGGAGGAGACCGGCATTAGGGAGACCCCGTCTTGGCATATTGTAAAAGACAGGGGTCTTAAGAAGACCTTGGCAAAAAAGACACCTAATACCATAAAGATTAGAAACGCATTTGATGTGTTGGAGGACGAGTGCTGTGGTGAACCTATGGTTCAGCGTGGAGGTAAGGGCATAGCGGCGAGGAACATTGAAGCGCGTGTCCCTCAAAGTGCCCCAAGAGAAAAGGGAGGATCGAAGCGAATTTTGGTTGTGGGAGATTCCCAGGTGAGGTATTTGGACAGAACGTTTTGTGCCAGAGATAAAGGAAACAGATTAAGGGTTTGCTATCCTGGAGCTGGTATTGGTGATATTGTTGGAAACATGAAAGATATTATGACGGGAAATGGGAGCAAACCCATTATTTGTATTAGTGTAGGGGGTAATGATGTTGGGAGAGTTAGAAGTGAGGAACTAATACTGAAATTCAAGACAGCAATAGAATTAGTTAGGAGCAAGGGAGGAATCCCGATCATATGTGGCATTCTTCCAAGAAAGGGAGTGGGAAATGAATGGATGTCGAGGGCACTTGGTGTCAATTGCAGGCTGGAAAGATATTGCAAATCTAATGCAATATCTTATATAGACAACTGGGAACACTTCTATGGAAGAAATGAAATGTATGCTCGGGATGGGGTGCATCTATCGAGAGCTGGGGTTGTTGCTGTTGCAAATTCGTTGGAAGAAGTGGTTAGAGGTGTTTGTTTGGGTTTAAACTGTTAGTAGATAGAGGTATGGGAATTGATTTGGAGGAAGGATGTAATAAAAGTATGTGTTTGCGGGAGAAAGGAATTGGCAAAATGATCAGGGAAAGAGAAGGGCCTCAAAATAACAATTCACTTAGGGTATATTACACAAACAGTAGAAGTCTAAGAAATAAAATTAACGAATTAAATGCTCTTGTCTGCACAGAAAAAATAGATATTATTGCACTTACCGAAACGTGGATGAATGTTGATAATAGAGAACTATTAGCCGAATATCAAATAAATGGATTTAAACTATTTCACACAGATAGATATATTAGACGAGGTGGTGGAGTAGCCATATACGTTAGGGACAATTTGAAATGTAGTCTCAAAGAGGGAATCAAAACTGAGCCACACACAGAAACTATTTGGATAGAATTAAACGAAAAAGCAAATAATATTATAATTGGAGTTATATATAGGCCACCAAATTTAGACAGAATGGAAGCAAAGCATCTATGGGATGAAATATCTAGGGCATCTAGATCTAACAGTATTTATGTCATGGGTGACTTTAATTTGAGTGGAATAAACTGGTTGAACAAAACAGGGAATAGTGAAGCAGAAGATTTTCTAGAATTAATTGACGATTGCTTTCTTACGCAACACATTAAGGAACCAACACGGGAAAATAATATTTTAGATTTAGTGTTAACTAACAGGGAAACACAAATTAATGACATCGAAATAGGGAGTGAGCTAGGGAACAGTGATCACAAAGAAATCAGATTTGGCATAGAATGGAATAGACCTGTAGGAGAAAATTCTGTTAAAGTGCCAGATTTTCGAAAAGCTGATTTTAATAGCCTAAGAAATTTTTTGGGTCAAATTGATTGGAAAGTCTTGGGTATGGGGTGGGGGCCGGTCTTGGAGCGAGACATGAACCCAGCGATAGGTGATGTAAATGGGGATTTCGATGTAGATTCAATTTATAACGTATTTAAGAATATTCTAAACAAAGCACAGGAACGTAGTATACCACACAAATTGAATAGATCGATTACTAATGACCCAAAGTGGATAACAAAGAATTTGAAGAATCTTATAGGTAAAAAGAGAGCTTGGTACAAGAGGATTAAAAATGGGGAGGTCACTTTAGAACAGGAATTCGTACAACTAGTTAGAAATGTTAAAAAAGAGATAAGGAAAGCAAAAAGAAACTATGAAGTTCGTATAGCAGGGCAAGCAAAGACAAATCCTAAAGGGTTTTTTCAGTTATATCGAACTAAGACTAGGGAAAGGATAGGTCCATTAAAAACTGAGACAGGTCAAATAACAGATAGTGATGAAGAGATGAGTAGTATTTTTAATAAATATTTTGTATCTGTATTTACTAAAGAGGAACTTAACAATATGCCTTCAGCCCAACAAGTCTATGTGGGTGGGGACGAGGACAGGTTGACGAGTTTAGCAGTTACCAGGGAGGATGTTATTAAACAAATAGTAAAACTCAAACCAAACAAATCCCCAGGGCCGGATGAAGTGTTTGCCAGAGTGCTGAAAGAATGCAAAGAGGAGCTTTGTGACCCACTGTCAATCATATTTAATAAATCAATAGAGTCAGGCACAGTGCCAGAGTTTTGGAAAGTTGCTAATGTGATACCAGTTTTTAAGAAAGGAGATAGATCACTTGCGTCTAACTATCGACCAATTAGCCTAACGTCTATTGTGGGAAAGTTACTCGAATCTATAATAGCAAATAAAATTCGTCTTCATCTTGAAAAACATAAATTAATAATTGAGTCGCAACATGGTTTTATAAATGGCCGTTCATGTTTAACAAATTTGTTATCTTTTTATTCTAGCATAGTTGAGGCAGTTGATAGTGGTAAGGATTGTGATGTTGTGTACCTTGACTTTAGCAAAGCTTTCGATACAGTGCCACATGAAAGACTGATTAAAAAGATAGAGGCTCATGGTATTGGGGTGCTATATTAAGCTGGATTAGGGCATGGCTATACCAAAGGAAACAGAGAGTTAGTATAAATGGAGTCAAGTCAGAGTGGGAAAATGTTGTAAGTGGAGTGCCTCAAGGCTCTGTCTTGGGACCTCTGTTGTTTATAATATATATAAATGATTTAGATTCAGGTTTGAGTAGCAACATTTGCAAATTTGCCGATGATACGAAAATCGGTAGGGAAATTAATTCGGAGGAGGACTCACTATCACTTCAAGTTGATCTAGATAGGGTTTTGAAATGGTCAAAGGACTGGCAGATGCAGTTTAATGCTGATAAATGTAAAGTTCTGAGGCTAGGTAATGATGATAGAGTTACAAGATACGAGCTAGATGGTGTTGAGATTGCGAAGTCGGATTGCGAAAGGGATCTGGGAGTTATAATTAGTAAGAATTTAAAACAAAAGGATCAATGCATAAATGTTCGTAATAAGGCAAATAGGACACTCGGATTTATTAATCGCAGCGTAAGTAACAAGACACCTGGTGTGGTTCTCAAGCTATATCTTGCTCTGGTTAGGCCCCATTTAGATTATGCAGTTCAGTTTTGGTCGCCATATTATAGAATGGATATAAATTCACTTGAACGTGTCCAGCGTAGGATGACTAAGTTAATTCCCCAAATTAGAAATCTTTCATATGAAGAAAGATTAACAAAGCTTAATTTGCATTCACTGGAAAGGCGAAGAGTTAGGGGTGACATGATAGAGGTTTACAAGTGGATGAATGGACATAACAAAGGGGATATTAATAGGGTATTGAAAGTATCAACACAGGACAGAACGCGAAACAATGGGTATAAATTGGATAAGTTTAGATTTAGGAAAGACTTGGGTAAATACTGGTTCAGTAACAGGGTTGTTGATTTGTGGAACCAATTGCCGCGTAACATTGTGGAGGTGGGGTCCCTCGATTGTTTCAAGCATGGGTTGGACATGTATATGAGTGGGATTGGGTGGTTATAAATAGGAGCTGCCTCGTATGGGCCAATAGGCCTTCTGCAGTTGCCTTTGTTCTTATGTTCTTATGTTCTTATGCCCATACGAGGCAGCTCCTATTTATAACCACCCAATCCCACTCATATACATGTCCAACCATGCTTGAAACAATCGAGGGACCCACCTCCACAATGTTACGCGGCAATTGGTTCCACAAATCAACAACCCTGTTACTGAACCAGTATTTACCCAAGTCTTTCCTAAATCTAAACTTATCCAATTATACCCATTGTTTCGCGTTCTGTCCTGTGTTGATACTTTCAATACCCTATTAATATCCCCTTTGTTATGTCCATTCATCCACTTGTAAACCTCTATCATGTCACCCCTAACTCTTCGCCTTTCCAGTGAATGCAAATTAAGCTTTGTTAATCTTTCTTCATATGAAAGATTTCTAATTTGGGGAATTAACTTAGTCATCCTACGCTGGACACGTTCAAGTGAATTTATATCCATTCTATAATATGGCGACCAAAACTGAACTGCATAATCTAAATGGGGCCTAACCAGAGCAAGATATAGCTTGAGAACCACACCAGGTGTCTTGTTACTTACGCTGCGATTAATAAATCCGAGTGTCCTATTTGCCTTATTACGAACATTTATGCATTGATCCTTTTGTTTTAAATTCTTACTAATTATAACTCCCAGATCCCTTTCGCAATCCGACTTCGCAATCTCAACACCATCTAGCTCGTATCTTGTAACTCTATCATCATTACCTAGCCTCAGAACTTTACATTTATCAGCATTAAACTGCATCTGCCAGTCCTTTGACCATTTCAAAACCCTATCTAGATCAACTTGAAGTGATAGTGAGTCCTCCTCCGAATTAATTTCCCTACCGATTTTCGTATCATCGGCAAATTTGCAAATGTTGCTACTCAAACCTGAATCTAAATCATTTATATATATTATAAACAACAGAGGTCCCAAGACAGAGCCTTGAGGCACTCCACTTACAACATTTTCCCACTCTGACTTGACTCCATTTATACTAACTCTCTGTTTCCTTTGGTATAGCCATGCCCTAATCCAGCTTAATATAGCACCCCCAATACCATGAGCCTCTATCTTTTTAATCAGTCTTTCATGTGGCACTGTATCGAAAGCTTTGCTAAAGTCAAGGTACACAACATCACAATCCTTACCACTATCAACTGCCTCAACTATGCTAGAATAAAAAGATAACAAATTTGTTAAACATGAACGGCCATTTATAAAACCATGTTGCGACTCAATTATTAATTTATGTTTTTCAAGATGAAGACGAATTTTATTTGCTATTATAGATTCGAGTAACTTTCCCACAATAGACGTTAGGCTAATTGGTCGATAGTTAGACGCAAGTGATCTATCTCCTTTCTTAAAAACTGGTATCACATTAGCAACTTTCCAAAACTCTGGCACTCTGCCTGACTCTATTGATTTATTAAATATGATTGACAGTGGGTCACAAAGCTCCTCTTTGCATTCTTTCAGCACTCTGGCAAACACTTCATCCGGCCCTGGGGATTTGTTTGGTTTGAGTTTTACTATTTGTTTAAGAACATCCTCCCTGGTAACTGCTAAACTCGTCAACCTGTCCTCGTCCCCACCCACATAGACTTGTTGGGCTGAAGGCATATTGTTAAGTTCCTCTTTAGTAAATACAGATACAAAATATTTATTAAAAATACTACTCATCTCTTCATCACTATCTGTTATTTGACCTGTCTCAGTTTTTAATGGACCTATCCTTTCCCTAGTCTTAGTTCGATATAACTGAAAAAACCTTTAGGATTTGTCTTTGCTTGCCCTGCTATACGAACTTCATAGTTTCTTTTTGCTTTCCTTATCTCTTTTTTAAAAACATTTTAACTAGTTGTACGAATCCTGTTCTAAAGTGACCTCCCCATTTTAATCCTTTTGTACCAAGCTCTCTTTTTACCTATAAGATTCTTCAAATTCTTTGTTATCCACTTTGGGTCATTAGTAATCGATCTATTCAATTTGCGTGTGGTATACTACGTTCCTGTGCTTTGTTTAGAATATTCTTAAATACGTATAAATTGAATCTACATCGAAATCCCCATTTACATCACCCATCGCTGGGTTCATGTCTCGCTCCAAGACCGGCCCACACCCATACAAAGACTTTCCAATCAATTTGACCCAAAAAACTTCTTAGGCTATTAAAATCAGCTTTTCGAAAATCTGGCACTTTAACAGAATTTTCTCCTACAGGTCTATTCCATTCTATGCCAAATCTGATTTCTTTGTGATCACTGTTCCCTAGCTCACTCCCTATTTCGATGTCATTAATTTGTGTTTCCCTGTTAGTTAACACTAAATCTAAATATATTTTCCCGTGTTGGTTCCTTAATGTGTTGCGTAAGAAAGCAATCGTCAATTAATTCTAGAAAATCTTCTGCTTCACTATCCCTGTTTTGTTCAACCAGTTTATTCCACTAAAATTAAAGTCACCCATGAAATAAATAGAATACTGTTAGATCTAGATGCCCAGATATTTCATCCCATAGAT
>WNGS01041400.1:0-10243 GCA_020271785.1 Procambarus virginalis | reverse complement strand
TACCCTCCCCCTCTCCCCCACCCACCCTCCAACCCTTCAATCCTTCCACCAGTCCCCCATGCCAGGATCCCTCCAGCTCCCACTCACCCCAGATCCCAAAGGTCCCCCCCCCAGAGGAGAAGCAGAAGAGAGTCAGTTTCAGGGTGATGTACTCGAACATAGATGGGATCACAAGCAAGACAAGTGAACTAAGGGAAAGAGCACAAGAAGTGAACCCAGATGTAATCGGACTCACTGAAACAAAACTCTCTGGAATCATAACGAATGCCGTGTTTCCCAGGAGTACACAGTAATAAGGAAAGAGAGGGAAGGTAGGGGAGGAGGCGGAGTGGCCCTACTCATGAGAAAGGAATGGAGTTTTAAGGAGATGGCTATCCCGGGCTGTGAGGGGTTCAGAGACTACATAGCAGGCACCATGACAATGGGAGGACCAAGAATAGTAGTAGCAGTAATATACAACCCTCCACCAAATGACAGAAGACCCAGTCAAGAGTATGAAAACAACAACATGGCAGTTAACACTATAATTGAGAGGGCAGCCTCTGCTGCCTGTAGAAATAGATCCCACCTGCTCATCATGGGCGACTTCAATCACGGAAGGATTGACTGGGAGAACAAGGAACCGCATGGAGGCGAGGATACGTGGAGAGCCAAACTATTGGAGGTGGTGACTAGAAACTTTTTAACCCAGCATGTCAGAGAACCCACAAGGATGAGAGGAAATGACGAACCAGCGAGACTCGACCTAGTCTTCACTCTGAACGACTCCGACATAAGAGAAATCGGTTTTGAGGACCCAGTAGGAATGAGCGACCACAGTGTACTGGTGTTTGAGTACCTGATTGAAGAAGGGTTATTGAACTCGAGGAGGGATACCGAAACCAAAAGGTTAGCATACCGAAAGGGAAACTATGAGGGGATAAGAAAATTCCTAACAGATATAGCATGGGAAACAGAGCTTAGGGGAAGACGGCCCAAGATATGATGGATTACATCACGCAGAAGTGCAAGGACGCAGCAAACAAGTTTGTCCCAGTCCAAAAGGAAAACAGTGAAATGAAGATGAGAAACCCATGGTTTAATCAGAGATGTAGGCTAGCTAAGCAGCAAAGTAAAAGGGCATGGAGAAACTATAGGAATAACAGGACACTGGAGAGCAGAGAAAGATACCAGAATGCCAGGAATGAATATGTCAGGATGAGAAGAGAGGCAGAAAGACAATACGAAAATGACATCGCAAGCAAGGCAAAAACTCAGCCTAAATTGTTGCATAGCCACATCAGGAGAAAAACAACAGTAAAGGAACAGGTTATGAAATTAAGGATAGGGGCAGAAGGATTCACTACAAATGACAAGGAAGTGTGTGAGGAACTGAATAAGAAATTCCAGGAGGTCTTCACCTTAGAGCAAGGAGAAATTCCAGAGATAAGAGAGGGAATAGCTAACCAGGAACCACTGGAAGAGTTTGAGATTACCAGCGGGGAAGTAAGGAAGTGTTTACTAGAGTTGGATGTGACAAAGGCTATAGGACCAGATGGAATCTCCCCTTGGATACTAAAGGAAGGAGCAAAAGAACTGTGCCTACCACTCTCCATAGTGTATAACAAATCACTGGCAACAGGGGAACTGCCAGATATTTGGAAAGCAGCTAACGTAGTCCCGATATACAAGAAAGGGGATAGACAGGAGGCACTGAACTACAGGCCAGTGTCCCTAACCTGCATACCATGCAAGCTGATGGAGAAGATTGTGCGAAAAAAGCTAGTGGAGCATCTGGAGCGAAGGAACTTTGTAACACAGCATCAACATGGGTTCAGGGATGGCAGGTCCTGCCTCACAGGGTTACTTGAATTCTACGACCAGGCAAGAAAGAGAAGGGTGGGCAGACTGCATATTTTTGGATTGTCAGAAAGCCTTTGATACAGTGCCACACAAGAGGCTAGTGAGAAAGCTGGAGATGCAGGCTGGAGTGAAAGGGAAGGTACTCCATTGGATAAAGGAGTACCTAAGCAACAGGAGACAACGAGTCTGTGTGAGGGGTGAGGTCTCAGATTGGCGAGACGTTACAAGTGGAGTCCCGCAGGGGTCAGTCCTTGGACCTATACTGTTTCTGGTATATGTAAATGATCTCCCAGAGGGTATAGATTCGTTCCTCTCAATGTTTGCCGACGATGCAAAAATTATGAGGAGGATTGAAACAGAGGATGATAGTAGGAGGCTACAAGATGACCTAGACAGACTGAGTGAATGGTCCAACAAATGGCTGTTGAAGTTCAACCCGAGTAAATGCAAAGTAATGAAACTAGGCAGTGGAAACAGGAGGCCAGACACAGGATACAGAATAGGAGATGAAGTACTTAATGAAACAGACAGAGAGAAAGATCTAGGAGTTGATATCACACCAAACCTGTCTCCTGAAGCCCACATAAAGAGAATAACGTCTGCGGCATATGCGAGGCTGGCTAACATCAGAACAGCGTTCAGGAACCTGTGTAAGGAATCATTCAGAATCTTGTACACCACATATGTAAGACCAATCCTGGAGTATGCGGCCCCAGCATGGAGCCCGTACCTTGTCAAGCACAAGACGAAGCTGGAAAAAGTCCAAAGGTATGCTACTAGACTAGTCCCAGAACTAAGAGGCATGAGTTATGAGGAAAGGCTGCGGGAAATGCACCTTACGACACTGGAAGACAGAAGAGTAAGGGGGGACATGATCACAACCTACAAAATCCTCAGGGGAATCGACCGGGTAAACAAGGATAAACTATTCAACACTGGCGGGACGCGAACAAGGGGACACAGGTGGAAACTGAGTACCCACATGAGCCACAGGGACGTAAGAAGGAATTTTCAGTGTCAGAGTAGTTAACAGATGAAATGCATTAGGCAGTGATGTGGTGGAGGCTGACTCCATACACAGTTTTAAATGTAGATATGATAGAGCCCAGTAGGCTCAGGAATCTGTACACCAGTTGATTGACAGTTGAGAGGCGGGACCAAAGAGCCAAAGCTCAACCCCCGCAAGCACAATTAGGTGAGTACAGTTTTTTTTCACGCTCGAACGCTCATCGGCTCCTGACGACCCTGCTGCCCCTCCAACTTTATCAGCTGCTCCTTGAGCCCACAACATCCCAATATGATGTAACAACCCCAGAAGGCAGCTAAGTACCCAGTGACAAATGTGACCGAAATATACGACAAAACCTAACCTACTAGCTCATCTCGACTTCATTAGTGTTGCTCCCTGGAGGAAGCTAACCTGACGTTTGCTGCTGCCACATCAACGAGTCTACCCCATCTGCCTGCATACATCACTGCTGCTACCATGCAACACAATTCTAAGCTCGGTAAGGCCGCAAATAAAGATAGCACACCTATCAGGATGAACCCAGCCAGCCAAGCTAGCAACAGGAATAACGCGGCTGTCTCCCCCTTAGTGGCTGGCGAGGGGGGGGGGGTACCAACCCTCCCTGCGTCAACAATAACAAACCTTCCCAGCTGAGTGAAGCATCGTCACTGACTCGAGCCATGCAACAGTTAAGTAACCATATGGAGCAACTTAAACGCGCTGCCTCCCCATGTTCCGACTTTAAGCGTCTTGCTGATAATCCATGGCTCAAATTATTGACTCAGATACATGATGACCAAAAGTCTATAATCCGAGAGCAGTCGGACCTGATAATGAAGCTACAGAGTGATGCTTTGGCCATGCACAAGATTAACCAAGATCTGTCTGCCAGAGTCGGCCACCTCGAACAGGAATTAAGCTCTCTTCAGATCTCGGTTACTAACTTTAAACCAGTTAGTTAGTTTAGTTCATTTATTATGCACCCCATACCCATGTTGTGGGCGGTAGTGGAAAGGGTTACAGAGGCACATAATGGGCTCAGGGACTGAACCCCACAATTCATTTAGCTAAGCAAGTTACAATCTTGATGAGCTAGTTACAAAATTCAATATAAGTCGTCACATCAACAATGGGTTCGAGATCGACCTCAAGTACAGGTTCTAAATTAAACAACTGACATATGTGGAGAGCTACTGTCACAATTTATATGTTTGTCCTGCACACTTTTCAAAACGCTTGTGCTCTCTAGAGTGGAGTACTGCTGCACAATGACTTTATTATTAACATCTTTATTGACAAAATTAATTACAATTTTGCCTAATCTGAGGATTTTGATAGTCTGATTAAAGTGAGGATAATGCTAGTAGTCACTGTCACGCAGGACAGAGGGTCATACATAAGACAATAGGTCTAAACTGTAGGCTGAAGCACATATATATCATGGTTACAATCAATGTTTTAATATATGGATATGTGAAAACAAGTTTCTACTGTGCACTGCCACACAAGGGCAGGGATGGGTTCATAGGTGATGCAGCTTAGAAGTAATATACATAAAAATTGTTCTTCATTCTTTAAAATGGACAAGCAAATTTTGGGTAAATTGTTAGGACGTCGTCCAGAACACCTGAGTCAATAAAATAGTTACACAGTTGGTGGTACAAGAGGCCAGGAGGTCTAAAGTCCTTTACGGTTTCACATTCATCAATGTAGTGTTCTAGTGAGTGCATTAAAGGTTTATCACAGAGTTTACAATCTGAGTATTCTGGTAGTGGCTCAGCCTCACTAACCTGCCAGATGTGTCTATAGCCAAGGCGAATTCGCGCAATGACTACATCACATTGCCTGGTTCGGCTACTATGCCGACCATACAAATACCTATTATTACAAAACTTGTCATAACTTTTAATACTGCAGCTTTCAGGTCTCTGGGCATTTCTTAGTTCTTCTAAATCTGAATTAATTTCTTTAATTTGTATGTTTCTAATAACTGCATTAGATAGTCCAAAGTCATAATCAATGTTTTCTTTCCTGCAAGCCTCATTGGCCAATCGATCTACGAAGTCATGTTTTCCAACTCCAACATGGGATGGGATCCACACAAATTTTATACAAGAGTTATTATCATTGGCAAAGATTACATTCCATTTAATATTACAAGCTACGTCCGATATACATTGTGATGGGTTATTTAAGGACTGCAGAGCACTTTTAGAGTCACAGAAAATAACTCCACCACCATTGAGCTTAAGGTATTCAGTGGCTAGATAAATGCCCACTAGCTCGGTCTGCGTCGTGCTAGCCCAGTTGTTCAATCTCTGTGTACTAGACATGATCATTTCATTCCCTTTATACACTGCACATGCACAACCTGTTCTACCAGTGCCTAACTGCACAGAGCCATCAGTAAAGGCATAGGATTCAGTCGGTTTGAGAATGTGAAGATGACTGTCAATAGCTTCTAATGTTATACATCTCAAAATGTCAGTGTTATACATTTGTTTAACACTGATGGGGGTATAATGCAGAGAGACCTCCACATCTTTCCAAGGGGGAATATAGTGAACAGTTTTATCAGGGTTAAGAGACACATTCAGTTTCCGAAGATTATAGGCACAACAACTGAGCCACGCACTGTAGGGAGCTTTTTGCGGTGGATTGAGGGAACAGTCAGAATTGTTTAGAATGGATCTCAATTTAATTTGAATAGAGCTGGGGGGACCATTATTCTTCAAAGTTTTGGCGCAAAACATAGTACTAAGTAGAACTATTCTTTCGTAAATGGAAGGTAAGTTTAGTTCCTTTCTCATGTTAACAATTCTGACAGTTCTAGGACAACCCAGGATGATGCGCATGGCATCATTCTGTACTACATCTAGGCCTTGTAATTGTTTAGGTGAAAAATTAAGAAGATGCAAGGCATAATAATCAACAACAGATCGTACAAAGGCAATATAAAAACTACGGGCATATTTTATGTTAATGCCAAATCCTTTGCCAACAAGAGTTTTGAGAGGTTTAAGACGCTCAACTAGTTTTTTGCGCAGGTTGCTGACGAGATTTGCATCATTAACCTCGACTCCAAGATATTTATAAGACTCGCAAGTCTCCACGGGCACTCCATTAATAGTATAATTAACATGAAGAGAATGGGGAATAAGAACCCTTGTTTTATCAACAGATATTATGAGGCCACATTCTACTACTTTCTTGGAGAATGCATCAAGTAACACTTGTAGTCTTGGTTTACTGTGTGCCATAATACAAATATCATCAGCATAACATATAACAGTTTCCGTAGGTTGTACAGGTATGTCATGGATAAGTTTGTGCATAAGTATATTGAAGAGCATAGGGCTTAGGACACCACCTTGAGGTGTGCCTAGTTCGAATGCATCTGTCCTTGTACTTTTGACTCCTTTAAATAGGACACTAGCACGCCTGTTGGATAGGTAGCTCTTTATCCAACTCAGAAGATTACCTTTGATTCCAAATTCAGCAAGTTGCTCTAATATTATTTCGCCATTCGCTACATCAAAAGCTGACTTTAGGTCAATAAAGGCTGCCTGTGTCCCATCCTGGGAGTTTACAAAATATTCAGCAAAGCATGTTTGTGTGCTACACTTGGGCATGAACCCATATAGGTTTGGGGCCAGTTTTTCTTTGACCTGAAACATGACACGATTGAGAACAATTCTCTCCAAGACTTTACACATGCAAGATGTAAGGGAAATGGGTCTGAATTTTTGAGAGTTAGGTTTAGGAATTGGTATTATAAGACTTTGTGTCCATTTCTTTGGCAAGATACCTTGTGAGAGACTCATTTGATAGAGGTCAAGCAGAGGGTGGCTAGGGACATCATTCAGTAAGCTCAAAATGTTATAAGTTATACCATCCTCACCAGGGGCAGTTTGCTTAGGTTTTCCTAATGCTGATGTTAATTCAAAGGGGGTTATAGCAAACTGATCTGTTAAATCTGGCGAGGAGCGTGCTATTTCAATATTAAAGTTTCTGTTAATGTTGGTATGTCTTAAATGCTGCTGTATATCTGGGGGTAAGGAAGAAATTTGTGAGACACTAGACCATTCAGCTAGGAGCATGTCAGCATATTCTGCAGGAGTATGATGAAGCTGAACTGGGGCTGAAGGTTTGGTAATGTTTTTAATTTTGTTCCACATTTCTGATAATGTTGTAGTTCTATTGATACCTTGTAGGAATTGTTCCCAATATGTGTTCTTAACTTGACCCTTAAGCTCGCGAAAATCTCTGTTGGCATTAAGGAATGCAAGTAAATTGTCAGCTGTTTTGTCTCGTTTATAAGAGTCAGCAAGCTGAAGCACTTTAGCTCGCTCTGCAATGATAATAGGATCCTCTGTCCATGAGGAAGAACGAGTGTTCTTTTTTTCCTTGATTTAACCCAGGTATCATAATAACCAGTGATGATACTGACAAGATCATTGTAAAAGTGGTCCACTGAGACAGGTGTATACCCAGTGTACCACTTATGTACATAAGCCTTAAAGTGCTGTTTAAGATTGTCTGGAATGTTAATTTTAACTCTAGGATGAGGATTGGACCTAATATCCGCCACATTGTATTCACAATATAGTGCAAAGTGATCACTTACTAGTTCTGGGATGAGCTTAACGTTGACGTTACTATCTACTAGGCTGTATCCAATCACATAATCCAGCCTACCTCCCAATAAATGGGTCTGTTTATCAGTATCATACACAGTAATATTATGATCAGTAAGGTATTTCAAGAAGACCCTTCCATTATTGTTACACTGAACATCACCAAGAGCAGTGTGACGAGCATTAAAGTCACCCATACATAACATAGCTGTGTTACCTGTAGGTTTCGGTAGCAGGTCTGCTTTAAGTACACTACATCGTCCATATATGTTATACAGTAGGAAATGGCTATTTGCAGTTTGTAATTTGAATTTTTGATAATGTATACTATCACTCCTGTGATTTTTAATTAGTTTACAGATTAATCCACTCTTAATATACGTTAGTAAACCAGTTCCAATATCGTTGTTGTATGCTATATACCCAGGTATCCTGGGTGGGACCTTCTTGATAGTTGTGGACGTATATGGTTCCTGTAAACAGATCACATCCACGTCTCTCATTTTAGCATACAAGATTACGTCATTTATCCGAAGATAAACACTTCGAATATTCCAAGAAAGAAACTTAATTGTTTTTGTTTGATGAGCCATGGTTAAGTGTCAAGGGAATGAAGGTAACATTTAAGGTCGTTAATCACTTGGACAACATAAGTAACTTTGTTCCGTGTGTCCTGAGTACTTTTGTCTAGGAGGCGTTTAACCTGAGTACGTGTTAGTGTTTTCTTAAACTCACTACCTGCAACCAAATCAAGGGTGTCTTGACGATCTAGTAGGGGTGCCAGTGAAGGGTTAATGACTACTCTAACACCATTCCCCGCGGGGATTTGACACTCACGTTCCGTGGAGATAGGTGAAGTAGTCTCAGCAGCTGCAACATTACCACTCGCATCACTACTGGTGCTGGGAGAGTTTACTTGATCACTATCGCTAGCATGATTCACTACACCACTATCACCGGGCAGATTCTTCTCTAATGTTTGTATTTTAGTTTCCAATTCAGTAATTTTCTGTTTTAACCAGTCAATGTCATCTGTATCTTTGCTTGCTTGCTGCAGTCCGTCGAGGGTTGGAAACTGCTCACTAGAGGTGACATCAAGAGCTGCCTGCTGGGTGCCTCCCGCTGCTGGACCAGACGCCTCTGGCGTCCCGCTCATGCTAGGGTGGGCGGGGCGTCGAGGGCAGTCACGATGCCAAACATTCACACCTTCACACAAACACCTGGGACACTTCCGGACCGGAGGAGGGGCTTCCTCCCCGTCCTCAAGGGTAGGGGGGTCCCTGTGAGGACAATCCCTTGTATTGTGCTGTTCAGCACAGAGCCCACACACGGGGTCACGTTGACAGTACGTAGAGATATGACGAGTACCGTAGCACTTATAACAAACAACAGGGGGGGATACCCAAGGTTTTATAGGACTTGATGGGATGAAATGTCCAAAGAAGGTGTACTGTTCAGGGGGAGGGTCACTGCCATTCCAAACAATGATGATCCTGTTGAGAGGTTGACCATCCTTATGCATCCGTCTTGCCTTGTAGACCCCGTCAAGGGTATAAGCTCTATCAAGAGGATACTCTTTGGGAAAACCGGTAATAAGATATTCCTTAAATTTTTTAGGACGATTGATGACGTCTTCTCTGGTGAAAGCAATATACCAATCTCACCTTGAACCAGTTGAGTGATGATATCTTCTTGCTTACGTGACACAAAGATGTAAGGGGATGTTGGTCTAGGTCGGACTATATCGAGGAATGTTTTGGAGAACTGTTTAGAAAGGTGTTCGAACCACTCCAGTTTATTGTTGGTGGTTGTTCCAGCTGGGAATGCCAGGCGCACATAGTCAGCGCGGGGAGCAATAGGAGGCTTGGGTGGGCGTGCCCCTGGCTGGGCGGGCCCACCACCGCCCACCTCTACTTTCTTCACACGGGTTCCGGTGTTCCGGCCATCATCGCCAATGATCTCATCGCCATCAACAGAGCCTGCACGTTGAGAATTTCTTCTTCTTGCCTTCCGTGAAAGGTGCGTCTGCCATCCACTTCCGCTATCCAAAGTAGCATCGGGGTCCACATTATCGGGTGACTGCATCCCACTTCGAGCATCAACATATTCCTCGGCGGCGAGCTCGGGATCCATTGCTTGGAGATCACTTGCATTAGCAACCACAACAGAAGATAGGGTGGTACTGAGCCGGTTGCCATGACAACGGGCCAGGAGGCGCAGCACAGGGTAGCTGCCCGGGAACTCAATATAACTTAAATGGTCCCCTCTTGGAAACACCCCACCACTGGCTTCACATTGAGTAGAATGGTGTGTATGGTAACGAAAATAGAATGTCTGGTTTAATTAAAAAAGCATATTGTAATTGGTCATTATTTTACACAGTTATGATTCACTTTTGGCTATAGTATTTATGCTATCCCACTTATGGTATAGTATTCACTTATAATACTATACTATGATATATAATTCATTTTTATAAGTATAAAATTATATATTTTATTGGCATGCAAGGCTTCCTTGCATCCTTTTATTTGTATGAAATTAGATATTATTTTCATTATTAATTTTCTATATTTATAATGGTAATTATGTTCCCACTTTGTACAATTACACTACACTACACTTACACTCTATAATTATGGTTTTATTTTTTTTATTTTATATTTTATTTTTCACAATATTGAACAGCCTCTGGCCGTCTCCAGTAGTGACTTTGGCCAAGAGTTTTATGTCCACGTTTAGCCATTTTGCAACA
>WNGS01041397.1:10000-14186 GCA_020271785.1 Procambarus virginalis | reverse complement strand
TGTGAGTGAGTGCCTTTTGTGTGAGTGAGTGCCTTTTGTGTGTGAGTGAGTGCCTTTTGTGTGTGAGTGAGTGCCTTTTGTGTGTGAGTGAGTGCCTTTTGTGAGTGAGTGCCTTTTGTGTTAGTGAGGTGCTAGTAAGATTGTCCTTGTAAGTGTAAGCAAGTGATTAACTGTTGTTTTAATATATTAAGCTTGTAAGAAATGGTCCCATTACTAAGCGTGTGTGTTCTCTCCCCAGCTTGAGAGACATCTATGGGGCACGCCGTACAGAAGATCCGCGCTCGATTGGTCATGGAGCGCGCACACGCCCACGGTATCCCCGCCCAAGCGGTGTTCTATCCTGACCCGCTAGCCGCCAGGCCCCCGACGGCCGCAAGTCGTCCACAGGGTCGTCCAGCGAGGCCTCGTGGACCAGCGCCCAAGACGACCCCCTTGACGCTGCGCTCGAGTCCGTTTGAACGACCTCCACGACCAGACGGCGCCCTGAGCGACCTCCTAGCCCGCACGGGGGAGGACGACTTCATGAAGGCCGTTCTATCCTTCTGCTCCTACATGGACGGCAGGATGGACACACTCGATAACTCTCGTATCTACGACGAATTCAGGTCGTACACCGCGTGTGGCGCACGCAAAAAGGCACTCACTCACAAAAGGCACTCACTCACAAAAGGCACTCACTCACAAAAGGCACTCACTCACAAAAGGCACTCACTCACAAAAGGCACTCACTCACAAAAGGCACTCACTCACAAAAGGCACTCACTCACAAAAGCACTCACTCACAAAGGCACTCACTCACACACAAAGGCACTCACTCACCACAAAAGGCACTCACTCACACACAAAGGCACACACTCACACAAAAGGCACTCACTCACACAAAAGGCACTCACTCACACACAAAAGGCACTCACACACAAAGGCACTCACACACAAAAGCACTCACACACAAAAGGCACTCACACACAAAAGGCACTCACACACAAAAGGCACTCACACACAAAAGGCCTCACTCTCACACACAAAAGGCACTCACAACACGAGATAATCTTACTCTGATTATTTACTAAATAATAAATCTAGAGTATTTATTACTAAATTAGAGTCAGTTACTTGACTATTTATTACTAAATAAATAAATCTATAAATAAGAGAAATAAATCTCAGCCTTAGCACACAAAACAAATTTACTGAAACATAACTTAGTTTTACTAGCTTTAGAGACAAGTTTACTACCTCCAAAGAAAATATAACTAGCACTTAATAATTAAAACAGACCCACTATGCAAATTATGATCAATCAGCCTATAATTAAAGAAGTTTTAATAGTTCACATTAACGCGAGATTCGTCTAAACGCAATGATTCAATAAGTCAAGCGAGGGCTGTTTTTTTTTTCTAATTTAGGCTACTACATATAAAATAATATTGCAATGGGCACAAACGGAAGCTGCAATGCATTCAAACTTGACAGGATTGGAAAGCCTAAGAACACTTAGCTAAAGAGATCCGGTCTTATCAACTTAACTAGAAATGAACTTAAATGAGGCTTCACATGTCGCAAATACTGATAAGTTTCGAACGAGAAATTATAACGTCCTTCAGTTAAGCAAATAACTGGTTCAAATGACTTTCCAAACATCCTAACAAACGGGTAACACCGCAACTTACAATTATATAGTAGAAAATCGGTTTGCAGAGTAACTATCACTGTTAATCCAGAAATCCAAGCGTTGGGTTATGTTAAGGCTCTGCGTCACTGCACACTGGTGGACACTTTCACTGCACTGGCTTGCTTGGCTCTGAGGAGATGTGGCAGGGAGCCGGCCTTTTATTGCTGCCGGGGTGAGGTGGGCGGAGCCTGTACCCCGGGGGGCGGGTCAACCACTGTTGCCAATTCTCCTAGCGTGTGTGTGTGTTTACTCATCTAGTTGTATTCATCTTGGTGTACTCATCTACTTGTATTCATCTTGGTGTACTCATCTAGTTGTATTCATCTTGGTGTACTCATCTAGTTGTATTCATCTTGGTGTACTCATCTAGTTGTATTCATCTTGGTGTACTCATCTAGTTTATTCATCTTGGTGTATTCATCTAGTTGTATTCATCTTGGTGTACTCATCTAGTTGTACTCATCTTGGTGTACTCATCTTGGTGTACTCATCTAGGTGTACTCACTAGTTATACTTAACTAGGTGTACTTAACTAGGTGTACACTCATAAGTTTACTCAGCTAGTTGTATTCATCTAGTTGTATTCATCTTGGTGTACTCATCTAGGTGTACTCACCTAGTTGTACCCACCTAGTTGTACTTAACTAGGTGTACACTCATAAGTTACTCAGCTAGTTGTATTCATCTAGGAGTACTGTTTACGGATCATTGAATATATTGTATAATAGATGGGGATGTATTATATAGTATCAACAGTATGTGATGTTTACACACACACACACACACACACACACACACACACACACACACACACACACACACACACACACACACACACACACACAATGTGTGTGCACCTCACGACACGGAAGACAGAAGAGTAAGTGGAGACATGATCACTAGCTACAAAATCCTCAGGGGATTGACAGGGTAGATAAAGATAAACTGTTTAACACGGGTGGTACGCGAACAAGGGGACACAGGTGGAAACTGAGTACCCACATGAGCCACAGGGACGTTAGAAAGAACTTTTTCAGTGTCAGAGTAGTTAACAGATGGAATGCATTAGGCAGTAATGTGGTGGAGGCTGACTCCATACACAGTTTCAAGTGTAGATATGATAGAGCCCAATAGGCTCAGGAACCTGTACACCAGTTGATTGACAGTTGAGAGGCGGGACCAAAGAGCCAAAGCTCAACCCCCGCAAGCACAATTAGGTGAGTACACACACCACACACACACACACACATGAGGTTGAGAGGCGGGACCAAAGAGCCAGAGCTCAACCCCCGCAAGCACAACTAGATGAGTACAAATATGCCTGCAATTTCCATAGTCTAATGTACCTATAATTATAAGGGTTATACCAGTGTTTTTTGTATGAATATTCTATTCTCTAATATATGTTATATAATCAATCCAACTCCATCAATTCAATAAATAGCAACAAACAGGCGACAGTAGAAAGACTGACAATAAGATTGACTAAATTTTCTTAGACTGGGTGGGCGGAGCGTGTGGTAGAGGGGGCGTGGCCAGGGGTAGTGACGTCAGCGAGCGGCGGCGCCGAGGGGTGCCCGCGCAGGCCCCAGCTCACACGCCTCAATGTCACCGCCACGCACACATCTCCTCCTGGCTTGCTGGGGTGTTTTTTTTTTTTTTGCTGCTCTGTGTTCCATCGACCTGATGCCGAAGGTCATTTTTGTTTTGTTTCTTGTGTGTTTATCCTGACCCCTTCCTATAGTCGTAGTGGCTTAGCACACAATATAGCACTCAATATATAATATATATATATTTTAATATAAATATTAATCTTTTAATTATACTGCATCATTATACGATGATTTCGTAAGAGACTTGTTTATGCGAATTAATTAAAATATAAATTAGAATGAATATATAACCATATCAACAGTTAATTAATGAAGTAACTGTGATCATTTGTTTGTGTTGGTGCTTGTTTGACGAGAGGCAGATGCCTCCGCGGGCCCAAACCTCTCGCTGCCTCGGTGTGTTACTCATCTGTCTTACTCACCGCTGGATGAGTATTTGTAACTCATCTGTTGAATTCATTAAGGTTATGCCCGATGTTTTGAACAACTTCGCTGTGGAATTTTTTTTTAGTTTTTTACTTTGCACTGTGTTAGATTATGTTCCAGTGAACTGTTTGGTCTGTAACATTGCACTGTGTTAGATTATGTTCCAGTGAACTGTTGGTCTGTAACTCTGCACTGTGTTAGATCATGTTCCAGTGAACTGTTTGGTCTGTAACTTTGCACTGTGTTAGATCATGTTCCAGTGAACTGTTTGGTCTGTAACTTTGCACTGTGTTAGATCATGTTCCAGTGAACTGTTTGGTCTGTAACTTTGCACTGTGTTAGATCATGTTCCAGTGAACTGTTTGGTCTGTAACTTTGCACTGTGTTAGATTATGTTCCAGTGAACTGTTTGGTCTGTAACTTTGCACTGTGTTAGATCATGTTCCAGTGAACTGTTTGGTCTGTAACTTTGCAC
>WNGS01041397.1:0-5000 GCA_020271785.1 Procambarus virginalis | reverse complement strand
CCACTCACAGGATGGGTATGGGGTCCTCTTACCCCCCCCCCCTCCACGGGATGGCTATGGGGTCCACTTCATAATAACATAAGAATCAAGGAACTCGCAGAAGGCCTATTGGTTCATACGGGGCAGCTCCTATTGGTCCCTACGGGGCAGCTCCTATTGGTCCATACGGGGCAGCTCCTATTGGTCCCTACGGGGCAGCTCCTATTGGTCCATACGAGGCAGCTCCTATTGGTCCATACGAGGCAGGCGACGAGTCACAATAACGTGGCTAAAGTATGTTGACCAGACCACACACTAGAAGGTGAAGAGACGACGACGTTTCGGTCCGTCCTGGACCATTCTCAAGTCGAGAATGGTCCAGGACGGACCGAAACGTCGTCGTCCCTTCACCTTCTAGTGTGTGGTCTGGTCAACATACGAGGCAGTTTTTATTGGTCCATACGTGGCAGCTCCTATTGGTCCATACGAGGCAGCTCCTATTGGTCCATACGAGGCAGCTCCTATTTATAACCACCCAATCTCATTCATTTATATGTCTAACCTGTGCTTGAAACAATGAAGTGATCCTACGTTTATTATGTTACGCGGCAATTGGCTCCACAAATCAACAACCCTGTAACCGAACCAGTATTTACCCAAGTCTTTCCTAAATCTAAACTTATTCAATTTATACCCATTTATACACAATGTTTCGTGTTCTGTTATATGTTGATGCTTTTAATACCCTATTAATATCCTCGTTGTTATGTAAAAATGGGATATCCACTTGCCCATTCATCCACTTGTAAACCTCTATCATATCACCACTAACTCTTCGCCTTTCTAGAGAATGTAATTTAAGCTTTGTCAATCTCTCTTCATAAGAAAGATTTCTATTTTTGGGAATTAACTTTGTCATCCTACGCTGGACACGTTCAAGTGAATCTATATCCATTCTATAGTACGGCGACCAAAACTGAACTGCATAATCTAAATGGGGCCTAACCAGAGCAAGATATAGCTGAAGAACCACACCAGGTGTCTTGTTACTAACGCTTCGATTAATAAATCCCAGTGTCCTATTTCGAACTGTATATGCATTGATTTTTGTTTACTCTAAAATTATATTAATCATAACTCTGAGATCCTATTGCAATCCGACTTCCCAATTTCAGTACCATCCTACTGATATCCTGGAACTGTCATTACTTAGCCTCATAATGTTTATTATGTTACCTGGTAATCTGTTTCACAAATTAACAAGTACGTTACTAAACAAGTATTTATGTCTCGTTTGAACCAATAAGAACTGCCTCGTATGGGCCAATAGCAGCTGCCTCGTATGGACCAATAGCAGCTGCCTCGTATGGACCAATAGGAGCTGCCTCGTATGGGCCAATAGCAGCTGCCTCGTATGGGCCAATAGCAGCTGCCTCGTATGGGCCAATAGCAGCTGCCTCGTATGGGTCAATAGCAGCTGCCTCGTATGGACCAATAGGAGCTGCCTCGTATAGACCAATAGCAGCTGCTCGTATGGACCAATAGGAGCTGCCTCGTATGGACCAATAGGAGCTGCCTCGTATGGGCCAATAGCAGCTGCCTCGTATGGGTCAATAGCAGCTGTCTCGTATGGACCAATAGGAGCTGCCTCGTATGGACCAATAGGAGCTGCCTCGAATGGACCAATAGGAGCTGCCTCGTAGGGAGCCGGTTGGCCGAGCGGACAGCACGCTGGACTTGTGATCCTGTGGTCCTGGGTTCGATCCCAGGCGCCGGCGAGAAACAATGGGCAGAGTTTCTTTCACCCTATGCCCCTGTTACCTAGCAGTAAAGTAGGTACCTGGGTGTTAGTCAGCTGTCACGGGCTGCTTCCTGGGGGTGGAGGCCTGGTCGAGGACCGGGCCGCGGGGACACTAAAAAGCCCCGAAATCATCTCAAGATAACTCAAGATAACTCAAGATGGACCAATAGGGGCTGCCTCGTATGGACCAATAGGAGCTGCCTCGTATAGACCAATAGCAGCTGCCTCGTATGGACCAATAGGAGCTGCCTCGTATGGACCAATAGGAGCTGCCTCGTATGGCCAATAGCAGCTGCCTCGTATGGGTCAATAGCAGCTGTCTCGTATGGACCAATAGGAGCTGCCTCGTATGGACCAATAGGAGCTGCCTCGTATGGGCCAATAGGAGCTACCTCGTATGGGCCAATAGCAGCTGCCTCGTATGGACAAATAGCAGCTGCCTCGTATGGACCAATAGGAGCTGCCTCGTATGGGCCAATAGCAGCTGCCTCGTATGGACCAATAGCAGCTGCCTCGTATGGACCAATAGCAGCTGCCTCGTATGGACCAATAGCAGCTGTCTCGTATGGACCAATAGGAGCTGCCTCGTATGGACCAATAGGAGCTGCCTCGTATGGACCAATAGCAGCTGCCTCGTATGGACCAATAGCTGCTGTATCGTATGGACCAATAGGAGCTGCCTCGTATGGACCAATAGGAGCTGCCTCGTATGGACCAATAGGAGCTGCCTCGTATGGACCAATAGGAGCTGCCTCGTATGGGCCAATAGGAGCTGCCTCGTATGGACCAATAGGAGCTGCCTCGTATGGAACAATAGGAGCTGCCTCGTATGGACCAATAGGAATTTTGCAGTTCCTTTATTTGCATGTACTTAATAATAATAATAATAATAATAATTTATTGACAAGAAGGTACAATGGGTTTGTGAAAGTACATAACATTGTTATTGTTACATTCCTGCAAAGCCAATAACACTCACAGCTTCTCGGGCAGATAAGATTATTATCTAGAGATACCTAGTAGATAAGAGATATTACCTAATAGATAAAATTATCTACTCATGACACTTTTTTGAGCCTTGTTTGCCTTGTGGCCGCGAGAGGTTCAGATATTGTTACAGAATGATTTAAATTATCAATTAGCTTTTCCTACGCCTGAAGAGCAATTGCTGGTTTGAGTCGTGGGGATGAAAGGCCAACTGGGCACTGATACTTAACTGTTTGCCCCTGCTCACCCAGCAGAAATTTGGGACATGGGTGTAAATCAATTGGCGGGTCGTGTTCCACGGAAAATAATGGGTAAGGCTTACCATGAGCTATGGGAAGGGAAAGCTCTCAGCCTGCTAACAGGAGTCAGCAGTCGTCTGCTCCTGTACCCACCTGTGTGTAAAACTAGTAGGGTAAGGCTTACCATGAGCTATGGGAAGGGAAAGCTCTCAGCCTGCTAACAGGAGTCGGCAGTCGTCTGCTCCTGTACCCACCTGTGTGTAAAACTAGTAGGGTAAGGCTTACCATGAGCTATGGGAAGGGAAAGCTCTCAGCCAGCTAACAGGAGTCAGCAGTCGTCTGCTCCTGTACCCACCTGTGTGTAAAACTAGTAGGGTAAGGCTTACCATGAGCTATGGGAAGGGAAAGCTCTCAGCCAGCTAACAGGAGTCAGCAGTCGTCTGCTCCTGTACCCACCTGTGTGTAAAACTAGTAGGGTAAGGCTTACCATGAGCTATGGGAAGGGAAAGCTCTCAGCCAGCTAACAGGAGTCAGCAGTCGTCTGCTCCTGTACCCACCTGTGTGTAAAACTAGTAGGGTAAGGCTTACCATGAGCTATGGGAAGGGAAAGCTCTCAGCCAGCTAACAGGAGTCAGCAGTCGTCTGCTCCTGTACCCACCTGTGTGTAAAACTAGTAGGGTAAGGCTTACCATGAGCTATGGGAAGGGAAAGCTCTCAGCCTGCTAACAGGAGTCAGCAGTCGTCTGCTCCTGTACCCACCTGTGTGTAAAACTAGTAGGGTAAGGCTTACCATGAGCTATGGGAAGGGAAAGCTCTCAGCCTGCTAACAGGAGTCAGCAGTCGTCTGCTCTTGTACCCACCTGTGTGTAAAACTAGTAGGGTAAGGCTTACCATGAGCTATGGGAAGGGAAAGCTCTCAGCCTGCTAACAGGAGTCAGCAGTCGTCTGCTCCTGTACCCACCTGTGTGTAAAACTAGTAGGGTAAGGCTTACCATGAGCTATGGGAAGGGAAGCTCTCAGCCAGCTAACAGGAGTCAGCAGTCGTCTGCTCCTGTACCCACCTGTGTGTAAAACTAGTAGGGTAAGGCTTACCATGAGCTATGGGAAGGGAAAGCTCTCAGCCTGCTAACAGGAGTCAGCAGTCGTCTGCTCCTGTACCCACCTGTGTGTAAAACTAGTAGGGTAAGGCTTACCATGAGCTATGGGAAGGGAAAGCTCTCAGCCAGCTAACAGGAGTCAGCAGTCGTCTGCTCCTGTACCCACCTGTGTGTAAAACTAGTAGGGTAAGGCTTACCATGAGCTATGGAAGGGAAAGCTCTCAGCCAGCTAACAGGAGTCAGCAGTCGTCTGCTCCTGTACCCACCTGTGTGTAAACTAGTAGGGTAAGGCTTACCAGATGCTATGGAAGGGAAGGCTCTCAGCCAGCTAACAGGAGTCAGCAGTCGTCTTACTCATATATGTGTAAGACAACAAACAAATACCCACGAAGTTAGTGATGAAATAACATTGTTTAGACTCTTTAATTCACACATGTTTCTAAGAACCGTCGTGGCTCCGTCAGACACCTGTATCGCTGCACGTACAAGACCGCACTCCTCAGAGCCTGTGGCACCGTCGCGTCCATGGCACCTCCCATGGGCTGGCCTCTGATTACTACAAGTGCCAGAGCCACACCTTTGATGCACCGCCACCTTTCATACCGTAGTCTAGTAGCCTACGTTATTACTACAATATCGTAGGTTGTTAATGTGCTTAAAAGGAAAATATTAGCATATTCTTCAGTTTAAAATAATGGGTGTTTTGGGGTCATTAGTCCATCTTCAGTGCGAAAATAATAAATAAGTACAACGCAAGATTAGCTAAAAAATTAATATGTACTTCAGAATTACATATACTGTGTTGTTAAACAGATGCCAATTATTAGAATTGTAAATAAAATAATTTTTGTACACAAAAAGTAAAAATATGTATACACATGAATGAAAGAATCTCTG
>WNGS01041387.1:47938-58719 GCA_020271785.1 Procambarus virginalis | reverse complement strand
TCACTCTGATGAACAGAGACATCTCCCAACAACTTTTCGTGGAGCATTTTAAGAGGACCTCTCACTTGGTGACCAAACACGAGTTCAAAAGGTGACATCCCAAAGACTCTTGTAACCCTTCTCTCGCAGCAAACAACACGAAGGGGAGATTCTCATCCCAATTACGTGGATAAGTCTCTCCGGTTGTCCTCAACATTTGTTTTAAGTCTGGTGGAACGTTCAAGCCCACCTTGGCTTTGTGGATGATATGGACTAGACAATTTGTGCTGAATCCCTCGGGACTCGCAAAAAGTTCTGAAAACTTTAGAACAAAGTTTCCCCCCATTATCACTCTGAATAACCCTAGGCATCCCAACAAAAGAAAAAGCGTTCAAGACACTTGATGAGATTATGAGCTTGGGTATTCCTTAGAGCATAAGCTTCTGGAAATCTAGTAGTCATACACATGAGAGTGAATAAAACATGTTACTTAGTCTTAGGTAAAGGACCTACACAATCAATTACAACATGAGTAAATGGTTCATCAGGAACTACAATAGGTTGCAATGGTGCTCTAGGCACAGATTGATTAGGTTTTCCAACAAGTTGACAAGGTACACAGTTATGACAATATCTAACCACGTCTTTCTTTAACTTAGGCCAGAAAAAATTTTACATATCTTATGGTACATATTTGAGATACCTTGGTGACCTCCCATGGGGTCATCATGTGCAGCTTGCAAGATCTGCCTACGATAATCATTGGGGACAACGAGTTGGGTTCTAATCTCACAATCATCTGAAGAGGGAGTTCCCTTGGGTCTCCACCTTCTCATCAGAAGTCGATCCTGAAAAAGACCCGTCCCTTCCTCCAATGCATCAACATTATCAGGTGCCTCAGAAATACACTTAATTAAACTAGGATCAGTAGTCTGTTCAACACTTAAGGGCAATGACTCAGACTCAGCAGCGAGCGGGCAAGAACCTAGTAGCTTGATCTCTTTTCCTGATTGATCAGAATAAATGGAGCCATAGCTACTTCGGCCTCACTCTCGACAACTGGTTCACTGGAGACAAGCGGGCAAGGTACAGATAGTTCAGCCTCCTCACCTTCACTTTCCTTGTGACTTAGGTTCGGCGGGGCTTCTACTACTGCCTCACTCTCATCATCCAGTCGAGTCATAAAAGAATCCTCAAGATCCACCTCCCACTCCTTTCCTGAAGGGGTCCTGGTCTTGGGAACAGCAACCTCAGTGAATCAGAATTACTCTCACCTGTTTTTCCCATTGATCTAGTTAACCACACAAGCAGGGTAAATAATATCATCTGCCTCTGGTTTAGCTAATACATTCTGGGGATTGGTTAACATTATGGGACACTTGGGCCCTGCAACCTGTCGGTTGCCAAAATCATTACCTAATATAATGTCTACCCCAGGAATGGGCAGTTGCTTACTTACACCACATTACACCATCCTGAAGTATATTTAGAATCAAGATTAATTTGCATTAAAGACAGGTTGTACTCTACCGGCAATACCTTGGAGAAGTACAACTTCACCCAGATCTCGGGTGTCAACATCAGCAAGTACATTTTGGGCAATAAGAGACTGTGAAGCTCCAGTATCACGGAGTAATTGAACAGTTTATGGTTACCATTATTACATAATAATGTACCTGTGGAATATATGGTTTAAAGTCAGCCATCCAATAGGGATTGACTGTAGTACATGAAGAATTAATATGTTGCAATCCTTTACTCATAATAAGACCAGTTGGCCGTAGTTCAGGATGCAAACTAAAACATGAAGTAATCACATGACCCCTTCTCTTACAATGTGTACAATGCTTGAAAGTGGGCACACTGGTAGAACCAACTGCAGGTTTATAATGAGCATTACTAGGCTTAGATGATCCTGGCAGTGGAGTAACAATCTTAGGGTTAGAAGAGAAGAGTTCACGGGAGTAACTGGCGGACTAGGAGTGGGCTTATAATGATAAGGAGTTCTGTGAGCATTGTAATTTACTCTATGACTAGACTTAGGTGAAGTGGCCGTAAACTGGGCCTTAGTCAACAACTCATGCTCATCAGCGAGCTTTGACAGCTCATAAATGTCTGTTACATTCTTTTGTTCTGCCATAAAAGTAGACAATTTGTTTGGGAGACAAGACAATACTTCTTCCATGATAAAATTCTTTAAAGCATCAAACTCTGTGACTGAAAGTGAATTTAACCATCTGGTGCAATATTTCGTCTTTTGACGAGTAAAATCAGCTATTGTCTGATCATTTACCCTCCTTAGGTTTCTAAATTTTGCCTGTGTGCCTCTGGATTTAATTGATAAGCATTTAAGATGCTTTTCTTTACAAATTCATAATCAAAACTATGAGCGTCAGGTAGGATGTAAAACCCTCCTGACTACGCCCCTTAAATTGAGACTGCATAATGGCTACCCATTGATCCCTTGGCCAGTTCATACTGATGGCAATCTTATTAAAATGTGCAAAGAAAACCTCAGGATCCTCCTCATTAAACTTGGGTAATTGTTATGATCTCAGCCTGCTGGAGAAACGAGTCTCCCCCTTGAGAGTTATTCAGCAAGCCTGACCTAACTGGAAGGTGCAGGAATTATAGAGGCGATAACACAGATGTAAAATAGTTTGTTGAGTTTATATAAAAGTTTGAGATTATGGGCAATGAACTAGAAAACAGATAAATGACTTGTTGGAAGATGTGGACAAGTTACTGGAGGCGTGAGGCTCGCTTGTGGAGGGCGATGACCTCACTTGAGGCCAGACATCGCAGGGAGGAGCCGCGCTTTGACGAGCTCCCGCCAGGAGGGAACCCCTAGTGATATTATCTCCAAGAGAAGAGAAGGTGCAGACGTTCCAGCTGTTGAATCGAGCTGAAGACGTTGTGGTCTCAAGTCCTGGACGGCGAGGAGAGAGTATTAAGCCGCCCAGTGACAGTTTTGTGGGCTGTGACAAGCGCCCTGGTCAGACGTTGTCAGAGGGAGAAGCGCCCTCGACCAGATAATCTGTGGTAAGCCCGATTTAAGCCAGTTCATAGTGTTTGCTTGTAGTTGGTCGTGTGCCCAGCGACAGTAGCGATGTTTATTTTCAAGTTAGAAATGTTTTGATATGGCAGAAAGCCTAAAATAAGAGAGTGAAGTGGGAGGAGCGCAGAGCGCTGGCGGCCAACTGAAGGAGCCCGGCTCCTGAGGGAGGAGGCCCCTCCCGGCGTGAGTGAGGCTCGCCCAGCGAGGTGGCGCATGGACTCGCCCACGGGGGAGTCCACTCTCATTAATGTAGAAGACAGATAGAGATTGGAGACAAAGATGTTGTATGATTAATTTTGTTTATGTGTTAAAAAGGGAAACAATTTATTGGAGTGCAAATGGGTTGCAGGTTTGTCTTTGGGGAAGAAGTTGCTGAGGACTTGGAAGCCAGCACAGAGGGAGTGGTTGATGAGACTCCAAGGCAGGGGAGGAGAGGACCCCGAGCTATGAAGAAGCAGTGAGGAGGAGTGTCACGTGCTTCTGCAGAGGTGGTGAAGTGCCACAGTTATTCGAGGAAACTCTATGGTGCAGCAGCCAGGGGAGCTGTGGATGACCCTAGGAGTAGGGAAGCACCATAGTTGTTCAAGGAATCTTCATGGTAGCAGCCTGGAGGAGCTGCAGAGGATCCTGGTGTTTAAGCCCTGAGGAACTGAAGTTGTCAGGGTAGTGAAGTAGTTCTAAATGATCACTTGTATGGAGGTGAGAGTGTTTGTCATTAGCGTGAACGACGCAATGAGAGGTGAGTGATCGTTTGCCATTTATGTGCCAAGAATGTGTATTGAAGTTTTGAGTTACAGACGTAGGCAGGAGTACCTATAGATATATATGTATTCTAAGACTGATAGAATGATCAATTGATTCGTTGTGTGGCACGGATCTTTATATGATATATACATATGTATGTTATTGCATTCGAATGCTGATTTGCCTTATATGTGTTTATAGGTATATATATATATGTATCATTTTCTTGATGGTAGTGTAACATTATATTGTAAGACTTAATCTACTTGAGGAGGTTGATAATATTAGGTAATACCAAGAGATAGGATACCACTTAGCAAGCTGAGGATAGAGTTCTGATGGTGTTGGAGTGCAACCTGATTATAATAGTACAGAGTATAGGATTCATCATTATTATTATATGTATGCGTGTATTGTATATGTACTTCGTCCAGTAAATGTATTCCAAATTTGTTGGTGTTTGCACTTGTCCCAGTGAGGCTTCCCAGGAAATAGTAAAGAAGGAGAGAGAGAGAGCAAGAAACAGGAACCACTGCTGTGGACAGGGTAAGACAGAAGTCTAGGAAGATAAAGGGATTGAGGAGGTCATATTCCATAAGGAGAGTGGGGAGTCACTGCGGCTCGAGTGGGTGTGTGCACGTGACAACAAGGCTGCATGTTGGAGCCGCATCCCCTAAACGTGTGACGTTGAGCCCCTCTCCAAGAGCCAGAAGTGCCTAGTGTGATCTCCTAGTGAAATATGAGCATTTGTCGAGTTGTGGGTTGGGTGGTCCGTCAGCGGTAACACCACCAAATCCACCATCGCAACAGTAATTCTATATATTTACTCATCCTTATGGGATTATTATCATTATTAATTGAAACATTACTAGAATTTCCATGCCAGCTGCCATACACTGTGTTTCAAGCCTGAAATTAGTGTCAGCCATTTGTTGTTGAATCTCTAATTGTTCCTTCTTTGTTGCTTCTAGTTGCAACTCCATTAAAACTCTCTGGTTTTGTGCCGCAAGTTCTAAACGCCTAGTCTCAAGCTCCCTCTGCTGAGCTTCAGCCTCTAATAATTTCTGTTCTTTTTGAGCTTCAAGCTCTAATAATTTCTGTTTCTGTTGAGCTTCAATCTCTATATAATTTCTGTGCCTTGCACATTCGTTGGCTTTTTCTTGAGCCTCAAGTTTAGCATACGTTACTTGTGCATCTAACTCAAGACGCCTTAAAGCAATTTGATCACTTGACTCTTCTCTAACTTCCTCCAGACATTCTTCTCCTAATTCTTGGTTCTCAACAAAATGTGTCACTATGACTCTCAGAATTTGTGCCTTAGTCATGCTATTTCTGGCGGTTAATTCTAGCTTATTGGCCATATTTACTAACGCAGACTTTGTTAGGTTTTTAATTCCCTCAAAGTTTGGTTGAGCCAACAACAACAACACTTGGTCCTCCATCGTGATTAACACTTGGCACTTGATTCACAATAATAATAATAAACACACTGGCACTGCACTTCACTTCACTGTAAAATTTTCACCACACTGAAAATTCGCTTGGCCTCACTGCACAAACAAAAGTTATAGGATGACTTACCTCAAAATCGTGAAACGTTGTTACTTGACACACAGGAAGGCTTGCATGGCACATGGAATAGTTAATAGTAGAAAACACACAAGACACTGGTACCTAGGAAGGCAAGGTTAGATTAGCACAGTTAAGTTTAAGTGGGAAAAATATTTCCCGGCACAGGCCCCCATAACTATGTTACCAGATCGTTCGTTACGGCTCGTAACCCTGTACAGCATTAAGAAACTTGTTGTCTAGGGTCATGTTAGAATTGCTGTAATATAGAGCGGGTCACCAGTGTAACCACATGATTGGCACAAGCAAGAATAAAGTATTTATCCCTTAGGACTAAGAAATATACATATAAATTATATTATATATAACAATAATATAAGTACAAGATATTATATATATAGCACAGATGGACAAGATCACTTATAAAAGCAAATTAAAGTATTGTCTCTCTTATAATATAAATGTATGTATGGCAAAACAAATATTAACAGACTTATCTCCAAGTTGTTATCTCTCCTGTCCCGTGCGAGTTACTGACTACTTAAACTGCGGGAGTCAAAAACATTGCTTCTGCCCCGCGGAAAATTGCCAAACTAACATTATTTAATTAAACTTACATGGAGCAAAATATGTGACAAGAGTAATCTTAAAGTAACTTAGTAAATGGTCAGAATAACATGCATAACAAAAATGTAATTATTAATACATGCAGTAATTAAAATAAAATAACAAAGGGAAATATTGGCAACGCTCCCCCGCCACCAGGAACTAGAAATTTCTCACGGAATGTTGCCCCCCAATGTTCAAACAATTACAGAATTCCCATCAGTGATTCCTACTGATGATCATAGATAAAACCACTTTCCCACGAAATCAACCGTGAACCAACAAAGAATATCATCGTTCCCACGGGTGGAAAAGTTAGGCCTAATTCAACATATAAATCAGGCAACACATATCTTACATACAAGTAAAGAATATTTAGATGTACATATAATCAGATAAAACAAGGCATATATATAAGTACAAATTAATGTAGAAGTACAAATTAAATGTATTTAATTACGTAGCTTATAGAGGTACGTAACAACCATCACCAGAGAAGTCTTAATAAAAAACACGGAAATCATCGATAGATACTACGATAGCTGGCGGCTTGATATCTGCGAGGCACTACACATTAAGAAGTCAAAACCAGCAATCAACAGCCAATTAACGCACAATTATATTCTACCCACTTCAAGACTCCGCTCCAATATAGAAGCATCAAGAAATATGGGCCAATAGGCCCTCTGCAGTTACTTCTATTCTTCCCTTTAGCTTATACCCATTGTTTCGTGTTCTGTGTTGTGTTGAAAGTTTGTTTTCACCTCATCCAAAACTATTGTAACATGTCACCTCACCCAAATGCAGGTATAAAAAAGTCAAAGCTCTTTAAACTCTGTTCAGTTATAGTTGTGTGTGTGTAAAGTCTTTGAAAATGTAATAAGTTTTACGAAATGCGCTCAAGTGTCGCATCAGATTAGAAATAAAAGTGAACTTTGGAGAATTGATTTTACAGTTACCATCAACAGCGAAAAGTATGTAAGAAACATTGAGAAAATTCGTGTTAGAATTATATATATATATATATATATATATATATATATATATATATATATATATATATATATATATATATATATATGTCGTACCTAGTAGCCAGAACGCACTTCTCAGCCTACTATGCAAGGCCCGATTTGCCTAATAAGCCAAGTTTTCTTGAATTAATTGTTTTTCGACTACCTAACCTACCTAACCTAACCTAACCTAACTTTTTCGGCTACCTAACCCAACCTAACCTATAAAGATAGGTTAGGTTAGGTTAGGTAGGGTTGGTTAGGTTCGGTCATATATCTACGTTAATTTTAACTCCAATAAAAAAAAATTCACCTCATACATAATGAAATGGGTAGCTTTATCATTTCATAAGAAAAAAATTAGAGAAAATATATTACTTCAGGAAAACTTGGCTTATTAGGCAAATCGGGCCTTGCATAGTAGGCCGAGAAGTGTGTTCTGCCTACTAGGTACGACATATATATATATATATATATATATATATATATATATATATATATATATATATATATATATATATATATATATATATACATATATACATATGTTTACATATATATATATGTTTATATATATATGTGTATATATATATATATATATATGTTATATATATATAAACATATATGAAGGTGCAATTTAATAATTTTTTTATATCATGCAGAGTATATGAGCAAAGATACGGACAATGACGCTTTTTTAATATAATGACGCAGGAATGAATATAATGACACAAGTATGAGTATAATGACGCAGGAATGAATATAATGACACAAGTATGAGTATAATGACGCAGGAATGAATATAATGACACAAGTATGAGTATAATTACACACGCATGAGTATAATGATGCACGTGCGAGTATAATAAAGTATGTTTGATTACAATGATGTATATTCGATTAAATTACAGCACGTGTGAATAAAATGAAGCACAGCTGAGTACAATGAGGCACGTGAGTTCAATGAAGCCCATGTGAGTTCATTGAAGCACGTGTGAGTTCAATGAAGCACGTGTGAGTAAAATGAAGCTCTAGTGATGATAAGGAATCATGTGTGAGTATAACGAAGCTTGTGTGAGTATAATGAAGCACGTGTGAGTATAATGAAGCACGTGTGAATACACTGATGCACGTGTGAGTACAATGAAGCACGTATGAGTACAATGAACCATGTGTGAGTATAATGAAGCACGTGTGAATATAATGAAGCACGTGAGTATAAGGAATCATTTGTGAGTATAATGAAGCACGTGTGAGTACATTGAAGCACGTGTTAGTACAATGAAGCGCGTGTGAGTATAATAATGCACGTGTTAATATAATGAAGCACGTGTGAGTACAATGAAGCACGTGTGAGTACAATGAAGCATGTGAATATAAGGAATCATGTGTGAGTATAATGAAGCACATGTGAGTACATTGAAGCACGTGTGAGTACAATGAAGCACGTGTGAGTACAATGAAGCACGTGTGAGTATAATGAAGCACATGTGAATATAATGAAGCACGTGTGAGTAAAATGAATCATATGTGTGAGTGAAATGAAGCACGTGTAAGTATAATGAAGCTCGTGTGAGTATAGTGAAACACGTGTGAGAATAATGAAGCACGTGTGAGTATAATGAAGCACGTGTGAGTATAATGAAGCACGTGTGAGTACAATGAAGCTCGTGTGATTATAATGAAGCACCTGTGAGTATAATGAAGCACATGTGAGTATAATGAAGCACGTGTGAGTATAATGGAGCACATGTGAATATAATGAAGCACATGTTAGTATATTGGAGCACATGTGAGTATAATGAAGCACGTGTGAGTATAACGAAGCACGTGTGAGTATAATGGAGCACGTGTGAGTATAATGAAGCACGTGTGAGTATAATGAATCACGTGTATGTATAATGGAGCACGTGTGAATACACTGAAGCACGTGTGAGTATAATGAAGCACGTGTGAGTATAATGAAGCACGTGTGAGTTTAACGAAGCACGTGTGAGTATAATGGAGCACGTGTGAGTATAATGAAGCACGTGTGAGTATAATGAAGCACGTGTGAGTATAATGAAGCACGTGTGAGTTTAACGAAGCACGTGTGAGTATAATGGAGCACGTGTAAGTATAATGAAGCACGTGTGAGTATAATGAAGCACGTGTGAGTATAATGAAGCACGTGTGAGTTTAACGAAGCACGTGTGAGTATAATGGAGCACGTGTGAGTATAACGAAGCACGTGTGAGTATAATGGAGCACGTGTAAGTATAATGAAGCACGTGTGAGTATTATGAAGCACGTGTGAGTGTAATGAAGCACGTGTGAGTATAATGGAGCATGTGTGAGTTTAATGAAGCACGTGTAAGTATAATGAATCACGTGTGAGTATAATGGAGCACGTGTGAGTATAATGAAGCACGTGTGAGTGTAATGAAGCACGTGTGAGTATAATGAAGCACGTGTGAGTATAATGGAGCACGTGTGAGTTTAATGGAGCACGTGTGAGTATAATGGAGCATGTGTGAGTTTCATGAAGCACGTGTGAGTATAATGAAGCACGTGGGATTTTTATCACTCAATGATCGTTATCACTCAATGATTCTTTAATGATTTCATCCCCCAACTGGTACTCTGTGCCCTGCTTTCTGCTTCCCCAAAACAATTTTCATATAGTAGTAACCATTCTAATAACCATCTGTTGGACCACTCGTTCATTTCTTCAGGTCATCTTGTAGTCTCTTCTTGTCTTCCTCTGTCTTAATCTTTCTCAATAATTTGGCATCTTAAACAACATATAGGGAAATGAATGAATTTCCTCTGGATGATCACTGCATTAGATGTTATATCAGAAACGTATATCAGAAACAGGATATGTCCGAGTACAAAACACTGTAACTTCTCTTGTGACATCTCGCCCTTCTCAGATCTCACAGTAACTCTCTGCTCTCTGTTACTTAGATGCTTCCTTATTTACTGGAGAACTTTACCTGTTACTCCTGCCTGCAGCTCCAGCTTGTTACACCCAGGCCTCATTGGGTACTTTGTCAAAGGTTCTCTGATAATCTAGAAATATGCAGTCTGCCCCCACTCTGTCTTGTCTATTTTTTGTCGTTTGGTCTTTGAATGTTATTAAAGCAGTGAGGCAAGATTTATCCTCGCTGAACCTGTGTTGGCATGCGTTACAAAGTCACTTCTTTCCAAACGTGCTATTAGCTTTCTGTTCACGGTCTTCTACCTCACCTTGTATGGTATTCAGTTTAGGGACACTGACCTGTAGTTAGGTGTGGCCTGCTTGTCACCCTTATTTTATATCTGGACAACGGTAGCTGTTTTCCAGCTTTCTGGTAGGTCTCCTGCATTTAGTGACCTATTATTCAAATTCTTTAAAAGCTACTTGGTTTGCCACACTTTCTTACTTACCTCTGAGATTTATGTTTGCTCTGTTCTGAAGACTTGTTCACGTGATTGTGGTGTAATTGTGATGTGATAATGGTGTGATTGTGTTGTGGAAATGGGGTGTTTGTGGTGCGTTAATGGGACTGTTATGTGGTGGTAATGATGTGGTTGTGGTTTAATATGTAGTTATGTGGTGGTAATGGTGTGGTTGTGTGGTCCAGGAGTGTGGCGTCGTGTGGAGGCCGTGGCAGGGAGGGAGGCTGTGCTGCCGTGTGAGGTGGGGCCCCTCGACTCCTCTGACATGGTCTTCGTGGTCCTCTGGTACACCAACGGGGAGAAGGAACCCATATACAGGTGAGTCTCGGACCTTTCACGCCTCTCGTGTCAACGGGGTCATTTGATATTAAAATAAATCTCCTATGTCT
>WNGS01041387.1:27206-38447 GCA_020271785.1 Procambarus virginalis | reverse complement strand
CCACTAGAATACTCTCAAAAATAAGGGGATGGGTAGTGTTATGATCTCAGCCTGCAGGAGAAACGAGTCTCACCCTTGAGAGTATTCAGCAAGCCTGACCTAACTGGAAGGTCCAGGAATTATAGAGGCGATAACACAGATGTAAATAGTGTGTTGCATTTATATAAAAGTTTGAGATTATGGGCAATGGACTAGAAAAACAGATAAATGACTTGTTGGAAGATGTGGACAAGTTACTGGGGGCGTGAGGCTCGCTTGTGGAGGGCGATGACCTCACTTGAGGCCAGACATCGCAGGGGAGAGGCCGCGCTTCGTCGAGCTCCCGCCAGAAGGGACCCCTAGCGATATTATCTCCAAGAGAAGAGAAGGTGCAGACGTTCCAGCTGTTGAGTCGAGCTGAGGACGTGTGGTCTCAAGTCCTGGACGGCGAGGAGAGAGTATTAAGCCGCCCAGAGACAGTTTTGTGGGCTGTGACAAGCGCCCTGGTCAGACGTTGTCAGAGGAGAAGCGCCCTCGACCAGATAATCTGTGGTAAGCCCGATTTAAGCCAGTTCATAGTGTTTGCTTGTAGTTGGTCGTGTGCCCAGCGACAGTAGCGACGTTTATTTTCAAATTAGAAATGTTTTGGTATGGCAGAAAGCCTAAAATAAGAGAGTGAAGTGGGAGGAGCGCTGAGCGACGTCCGTCTTCTCTGAGCGCTGGCGGGCAACTGAAGGAGCCCGGCTCCTGAGGGAGGAGGCCCCTCCCAGCATGAGTGAGGCTCGCCCAGCGAGGTGGCGCATGGACTCGCCCACGGGGGAGTCCACTCTCATTAAATGTAGAGGACAGATAGAGATTGGAGACAAAGATGTTGTATGATTAATTTTGTTTATGTGTTAAAAAGGGAAACAATTTATTGGAGTGCAAATGGGTTGCAGGTTTGTTCTTTGGGGAAGAAGTTGCTGAGGACTTGGAAGCCAGCACAGAGGGAGTGGTTGATGAGACTCCAAGGCAGGGGAGGAGAGGACCACGAGCTATGAAGAAGCAGTGAGGAGGAGTGTCACGTGCTTCTGCAGAGGTGGTGAAGTGCCACAGTTATTCGAGGAAACTTATGGTGCAGCAGCCAGGAGAGCTGTAGATGATCCTAATAGGATTAGGGAAGCACCATAGTTGTTCAAGGAATCTTCATGGTAGCAGCCTGGAGGAGCTGCAGAGGATCCTGGTGTTTAAGCCCTGAGGAACCTGAAGTTGTCAGGGTAGTGAAATAGTTCTAACTGATCACTTGTATGGAGGTGAGAGTGTTTGTCATTAGCGTGAACGACGCAGTGAGAGGTGAGTGATCGTTTGCTATTTATGTGCCAAGAGGTGTATATTGAAGTTTAGAGTTACAGACGTAGGCAGGAGTACCTACAGATATATATGTATTCTAAGACTGATAGAATGGTCAATTGATTCGTTGTGTGGCACGGATCATTTATACTGATATATACATATGTATGTTATTGCTTTCAAATGCTGATTTGCCTTATATGTGTTTATAGGTATATATATATGTATACATTCTCTTGATGGTAGTGTGACATTATATTGTAAGACTTAAATCTACTTGAGGAGGTTGATAATACCAAGAGATAGGATACCACTTAGCAAGCTGAGGATAGAGTTCTGATGGTGTTGGAGTGCAACCTGATTATAATAGTACAGAGTATAGGATTCTTCATTATTATTATATGTATGCGTGTATTGTTATGTACTTCGTCCAGTAAATGTATTCAAATTTGCTGGTGTTTGCACTTGTCCCAGTGAGGCTTCCCAGGAAATAGGAAAGAAGGAGAGAGAGAGAGAGCAAGAAACAGGAACCACTGCTGTAGACAGGGTAAGACAGAAGTCTAGGAAGATAAAGGGGATTGAGGAGGTCATATTCCATAAGGAGAGAGTGGGGAGTCACAGCGGCTCGAGTGGGTGTGTGCACGTGACAACAAGGCTGCGTGTTGGAGCCGCATCCCCTAAACGTGTGACGTTGAGCCCCTCTCCAAGGGCCACAAGTGCCTAGTGTGATCTCTTAGTGAAATATGAGCATTTGTCGAGTTGTGGGTTGGGTGGTTCGTCAGCGGTAGCACCACCAAAATCCACCATCGCAACAAAATATATATATATATATATATATATATATATATATATATATATATATATATATATATATATATATATATATATATGTCGTACCTAGTAGCCAGAACGCACTTCTCAGCCTACAATGCAAGGCCCGATTTGCCTAATAAGCCAAGTTTTCATGAATTCATTGTTTTTCGACAACCTATCCTACCTAACATAACCTAACCTAACTTTTTCGGCTACCTAACCTAACCTAACCTATAAAGATAGGTATTGGCTAAAGTTGAAACACAAGTGTAGTCCCACACCAACTGTCTACCATTCTTCCAGGGTTTCACAGTGATTCCGTCTGGGCGACCGACAGGCTCATCAGAGTTGCGGGACATTAGGTAACGGGGCTCTTTCTCTGCTGGACAACCGGCTGTGGTAAGGCTTCTCTTAATAATGTCATTGACCTCACCGTGTCTTGCATGCCATCCTCCTTGTCCTTTGGCAGGAAAAGGCCATGCCGTCCGTACTTGTCGGCCTCTTCCTCGCCGCAAATACACTTCTATTCGGTGTGGATTGGGGCAGAGAGGCGGAGAGCCACGGCAATTCGGAGGGCCTGCGGTGTGAGACGGGTGCCGGTTGCTGACATTGGGGTTGCTAATAGGAAATCACCTGCATGAGGAGCTGCTACAGCTCTAAGTCGGGCAGTGTCATGTGGTGTTGTTGCAGCTTCTAGCAAAGTCACAGGTTCTTGGTCGGCAATGGGGCGATCCCAGCTGGATTGCTTATGGGCTTCAGAAGGCGGTGGTTGGGGTGCTGGCCCTGCGAGAGAGACCAATTTGGTTGTGCAGTCTGTGAAGCTTGGATCATGTACCCCTGCCTGTTGAACTAGGTGCTCAGGTAGGATTTCCTTCACCAAGTTGTCAGACCCCACTGAAGAGGACAGGAACGCTGGTACAGCAATTTGTGTTGCTGTGCGCACGCCAAGGCCCCCGAGTCTGACAGGAAGGGAGGCCTGTTTCCACTGTGAGTCGCTGAGGGAAAGATTGAGGGCTTTTTCTAGTGTTGATTTCAGCAAGCTGTCGTACGCTTCTAATTTAATATTGTTGAAAGATGGCGAACATCTTGGAAAGTAGGTCAGCCTGGGGAGGGACAAGCATCTGGTGATGAGGTAAAATGCATCATGAGCATCGATGTCCTCAATCCTCTCGTTCATCCTCTTCAGGTCAGTGATCTTCTTACCAAGGACCTCGTCGATGGCATTCCTTCCAAGAGGAGCACCTAGGAGTGTGCTGTCCTCAGGGTTGGTTGTATGAATGTCAGGCAAAACAACCTTTATTTGCTCTATTATGTGCTGGTTGGTGGGGGTTATTTCGCACGTGGAGGGCTTCAGGGTTAGGCCTAGGCTTGCTCCTTGCTCCTGAATTATTCTTATGTCGTTAAAAAGTGAGGCTGGGAAGCCAGCTAGAGTACCATCGTCCAAAAACCAAATGTTGAGCTCACTGGACAGGTTATCGGTGACTTCCTTGATGACTAGGCAGAAAAGAAAAGGAGCAAGGGGGTCACCCTATAGGACACTTCTTGTGATTCAATTTCATGTTCCCCAAAAAGCAGAGTTAGATTCTTGTTGTAGCATGAGTTTACAAACGGGTAGAGGGAAGGAAAAAGGAGACGAACCGCACTGAGTACTGCATCCCTTCTAACCAGATTGAAGGCATTTTTGAAGTCCAGCTTTATCAGGGCTTTTTCATCCGTAATGTTGGCAATGTAGGCTCTAGCTGCATGAGCCGCTGCCTCACACCCTTGGTTGTGAGGCAGTTTCTCCCCAAGTGTCCTGTTTGCGAACTTCTACATGAGTACCATCGAACAAAAGGTCTTTGTCGACATGAACTTGAAACCGGCCATATACTGCAGGTATGTTGACGACATTTTTACACAGGTACCTGATGTCAGACATCTGCAGGAGCTGAAGGAGGCATTTGAGCGGAATTCTGTGTTGCGTTTCACTTACGAGATGAAGAAGGATGCGAAGCTGCCCTTTCTAGATGTAACAGTCATGGAAAGGAGCGGAGATTTCTACACTGCAGTCTACACTAAGCAAACAAACATAGGAATGTGCCTCAATGCCAACAGTGACTGCCCAGACAGGTACAAGAGGAGTGTTGTTCACGCTTATGTCGACCGTGCTCTCAGCCACAGCTCAGGATGGAAGCAAGTCGATGAAGAACTCTGTAGGGTAAGGCAGGTCCTAGTCAACAACGGCTTCTCCAATGGTTTCGTTGAAGACATCAAAAGAAGGAAGGTGAAATGCCATGCAACCTCTGAAGAGACAACTAACACAAGACCTGTTCCCCCAATTAGACTATTTTACTGGAACTTCTTTTCCACAGAGGAAAGGGTCCTGAAAGATATTGTTAATAGGAACGTTTTCCCTACAAACAAAAATCAGAAGATACAATTGACGATTTACATTAAAACCTAAAAAACGGCCAATCTACTCATGAGAAACTCTCCAGACACAAAGCAGAACGCTTTAAAAGAGACCAACGTCGTCTATGCCTTCAAATGCCCACTTGGGGACTGTAAGCCCCAAAGAACTCAGTATATAGGCAAGACAACAACATCTCTTTCCAGGCGATTAACGATGCATAAGCAACAGGGCTCCATTAAGGAACATATAATCTCTTCCCACAACCAGACCATCACCAGAGAAGTCTAAGAAACAACACAGAAAACATCGATAGATACAGCGATAGCAGGCGGCTTGATATCTGCGAGGCACTACACATCAAGAAGTCAACACCAGCAATCAACAGGCAATTAATGCACAACTATATTCTACCCACTTCAAGACTCCGTACCAATATAGAAGCATCAAGAAATATGGGCCAATAGGCCGTTGCAGTTACTTCCATTCTTCCCTTTCATCTATACCCATTGAACCGTGTTCTGTCTTGTGTTGTTAGTTTGCTCTGTCTTGTGTTGAAAGTTTTATTCACCTCATCCAAATCTGTTGTAACATATCACCTCACCTAAATGCGGGTATATAAGATAAAAGCTGTTAAATGATAGTATAGTAAAACTCTGTTTAGTGTTTGCACGTTATAGTTGTGTGTGTGTAAACTAAAGTCTTTGAAAATGTAATAAGTTATTACGAAACGGGTTCAAGTGTCGTGTCAGACTAAAAATAAAAAATTAATTTTGGAGAATGATTTTTCAATTACCATCGACAGTGAAAAGAAACATAAGAAATATTGAGAAAATTCGTGTTAGAATTATTAATCTTACTTTTTCGGTCATATTTAATAACATATATAATATAATATATATATATATATATATATATTATATATATATATATATATATATATATATATATATATATATATATAAATTATATTTAGGTAGCAGTCTTTCTTGCAACCATATGTTGACGAATATGACTGAAAGGGTAAGATAATGATTCTAACACGAATCTTCTCAATATTTCTTATGATTTTCTTCACTGTCGAGGGAACTTGAAAAATTACTCTTCAAAGTTCATTTTCACACTACATTATAGTCTGACGCCTAAGGATGCGTTTCACAAGGTACACTTAACATTTTCAAAGACAATTTATCATATTTAACATCGGATTATATAATCTTTGGGTGAGGTGGTAAAGAAAAGGTTTATAAAAGCCATAATATAGGGAAATTAATTGGGAATTAAATGTATCAATGAATATAATGTATCAGGGGGGTATTAATCGGGGTACTAAATGTATCAACAGGGGCAGCTTATGTTACTAAGGTAGGGTCACTGGTTGCTGTTTCAGCGTTGGCTCTAGGTCTTGAAGTGGGTAGAATGTAATTATATGTTAGCTGGTTATTGATTGCTGGTCTGGACTTCTTAAAATGTAGTGCCTCGCTGATGTCCAATCTCCTGCTGTCGATATATCTCTCGATTATTTCAGTGTTGCTTGTCAAGATGTCTCTGGTGATGATCTGGCTGTATGTGGAGATTACATGTTCCTTGATAGAGCCCTGTTGTTTGTGCATTGTTAATCGCTTAGAGAGAGAGAGACGTTGTTGTCTTGCCTATATACTGAGATCGTTGGAGCTGACAGTCCCCATGTGGGCATGTGAAGGTATTGACGACGTTAGCCCCTCTTTAGGTGTTTTCTTGGTGTCTGGAGAGTTTGTCATAAGCAAGTTTGCGGTTTTCTTGTTTTGGTAGAAAATTGTTGGTTGCATCTTCTGATTGGTGTCTGTGGAGATAACGTTCCTTTCAGTAATATCTTTCAAGACTCTTTCCTCGGTTTTATAGGCAGTGGAAAAGAAATTCATGAAAAATAATCTAAAACGGGCTACCGGTTTTGTGTTGGTTCTTTCTTCAGAGGTTGCATGGCGTACCACTTTCCATTTAATGACGTCTTCAACATTACCGTTAGAGAAACCATTATTGACTAGGATCTGCGTTACTGTTGTCTTGTCTCAATGCTCCACAGCATCGCTGGCAAAAATAACCTGGTCTAAATCTCAATAAGGCCGCCTGGCCTTCAATACTATTGTTTTGGGGTTAAGTAAAAATAACTAAAATTTACCAGTTTACTGGGGCATATCAAGTAAGACACCATACAAAAATTAAATAGGCAGTTTTCTAACACTGCTACTCTCATTATACAACAATATAGCTTGAATCAAAGCTCTTCGGAATCAACATCATGCACATCTCAATTGCACACCCAATGAACTTGCTGTCACTAGGATCCAATCCTAGTACATTTGTACACTAATTCTAGCATGCTTCATGTCACGGCTACAGGATGGTGGTGCCACGATAATCAATTAGTGGGTGAGGAATCAATATCACTCAGGATACAGCAATAGTCACTCAATGTCCTCAGCTACCCACCACATATGTCATAAGAAAATATCACCTACCACCTGTACCACAAAAATGGTGTACACCGGTAGTCTGATCCATCACACTAATAAGGTTGCATTTTAATCTCAGAAGCTTACAAGGTCATTAGACCGTAAAAATGCCACAAAACGCGAGTAAGATCAAACGCGTCTTTCCCTTCTGATGAGGCCGAGAGCAGTGAGGGCGTCGTGGCGAGCAGCCAGCGGCGCCCCACTGAACCATCTCCACGAAATCTAACGTCAATATTGGTTTAAACATTAATCACTCAATACACTGTACTTTTAATTTATTTGCCTCCCCGTATGTAAATAGAGTAATAAAGTATTGCAAAATACACTTTCCCAGAGAATATCAGATCTATATATATATATATATATATATATATATATATATATATATATATATATATATATATATATATATATATATATATATATATATATATACATATACATATATATATATATATATATATATATATATATATATATATATATATATACGTATTGGTCTATATATATATATATATATATATATATATATATATATATATATATATATATTATATATATATATATATATATATATATATATATATAGACCAATACGGACTGCATGGGTTGCATTGCGGAAGCACAAAGGGCTGGCATGCAAGACACAACGAGGTCAATGACATCATCAAGAGAAGCCTCGTCTCAGCTAAGTGCCCAGCGGAGAGAGAACCTCGCATCCTAGGGGTCCAAAACCCGGATTTACCCGCACTTCGCCCTGATGGCATCACCATATACTCATGGAAGGAGGGTAGACAGTTGGTGTGGGACTACACATGTGTATCCACCCTGGCTGACACCTATGTACATTTCGGAGCTGATCAAGCAGGTGGGGCGGCCAACCACAGGGAAACAGCAAAATCTCTCAAATACAGGCGACTGGCAGGTCAATACCTCTTTGTTCCCATAGCGTCCGAGACGCATGGCCCCTGGGGCAAGAGTGCCTTGGGATTTCTCAAGGAATTGGGTTCCAAGCTTATTGACGTCACCAGAGACCCAAGGGCTTGCAGTTTTTTGTTTCAGCGCCTCAGTGTGGCGATCCAGAGGGGAAATGCTTGCTGCGTCCTCGGTTCCTGTCCGGAAGCAGAGGAGCTTCAAGAGATCCATAACCTTTAGGCATTTGTCTTGTATGTTTTGTAACCTTTAAATACACAATAAAGCATAAAAAAAAGGAAGGGGGTGGTAGGAGAAAAGCACACAGAAACTGTATTGGAGGGGACCAACATTCCCTCCAATGCGTTATGTGGGATTTCCTCCGAGGCTATGGGTCCCCCTTCTTCCAACCAGAGGTGGTACTCCCTTCCATATTAAATATATATATATATATATATGCGAACAAGCCTGAATGGTCGCCAGGACTATAGTAGTAGTAGGCATCCTTCAGTCTCGGGAGACTATGGAGTTGCGCCCTGGTTGTCAATCCTGGTGCAGCGTCTGGTGTGACTGATGAGGCCAATCCGAGAGTGGCAGTCCATCCCACACCGAGCACAAATGAAGTCCGATTCTGGTCTGTCTTCCTGGCTACTGGCTTTCCTTCTCTGTCTCTTTGCCTCCGATTCCTTGGCAAGTGACTCCTCGAACTTGGAGAGACCTCTTTGAACAGACTGCCTCCAGGCTGAACGGTCTGCAGCCAGTGTCTCCCATATAGCAAGATCGACGTCCATGGCTTTCAGGTCCCTCTTGCATACGTCTTTGTACCGTAGCTGGGGCTTGCCTGTTGGACGCTTTCCCTGCATCAACTCTCCATACAGGAGATCCTTGGGGATCCTGCCGTCGCCCATTCGCACAACGTGCCCGAGCCAGCGCATTCGTCTCTGTTTCAGCATTGTGTACATGTTGGTGATTCTTGCTCTCCACAAGACGTTGTTGTTTGTCACCTTGTCCTGCCAGGTGATGTCCAAGATGTGTCGAAGGCAGCGCATGTGGAGGCATTCAGCTGTCTTTCCTGACGGGCGCGGAGTGTCCAAGACTCACTGCCATAAAGGAGAGTGCTCAGGACACAGGCTCTGTAAACCTGAATCTTAGTATACTCAGTCAGCCTATTGTTGGCCCACACTCTCTTTGTCAGTCTCGACATGGTAGTAGATGCCTTACCGATGCGTTTGTTTAGCTCCGTATCAAGAGAGAGGGAGTCAGAGATTGTGGAGCCCAGGTACACGAAGTCGTGAACGACTTCCAGTTTGGAATCGGAGACGCCGATGTCAGGTGGGGAGTCCACTCCTTGTCCCATGACTTGTGTTTTCTTCAGGCTGATGGTGAGTCCGAAAGCCTGAGAGGCCTCGCTGAAGCGGGTCATGAGCCGTTGGAGGTCTTCGGCTGAGTGGGCAGTGACTGCTGCGTCGTCGGCGAAAAGGAAGTCGCGGCAGACACCTCAGCCGAACCTTCGTCTTGGCTCTCAGCCTGGCGAGGTTAAAGAGCTTTCCATCCGACCTGGTCCGGAGGTAAATGCCTTCCGTGACAGATCCGAAGGCGTGCCGCAGCATAACTGCGAAGAAAATCCCGAATAGGGTTGAAGCCAGTACGCAGCCCTGCTTTACTCCACTTCGGATGTCAAAGGCGTCTGATGTTAGTCCATCAAAGACCACGGTGCCCCTCATGCCAGGACTATATGCAACTGAAAATCACACCCCAGAAGTGACTCGAACCATACTGCCAGGAGCAACGCAACTGGTAAATACAGGAACGCCTTAATCCGCTTGACCATCACGACCGGACATAAGGAAGTGATAGCCGAAGCTATTTGAACACTCCCCGCCGGCACTCGGATGGTATTCTTGGGCATAGCATTTTATCAAATCACCTCATTTTTGGGGCAACACGTGAGGAACACAAATGCGAACAAGCCTGAATGGTCCCCAGGACTATATGCAACTGAAAACTCACACCCCAGAAGTGACTCGAACCCATACTGCCAGGAGCAACGCAACTGGTATGTACAGGGACGCCTTAATCTGCTTGACCATCACGACCGGACATAAGGAAGTGATAGCCGAAGCTATTTGAACCACTTCCCCGCCTGCACTCGGATGGTAATCTTGGGCATAGCATTTTATCCAATCACCTCATTTTTGGGGCTACACGTGAGGAACACAAATGCAAACAAGCCTGAATGGTCCCCAGGACTAGATACAACTGAAAACTCACACCCCAGAAGTGACTCGAACCCATACTTCCAGGAGCAATGCAACTGGTATGTACAGGGACGCCTTAAACCACTTGACCATCACGACCGGACATAAGGAAGTGATAGCCGAGGCTATATGAACCACTTGCCTGGCGTTCCGTGAGCGCTATGTCATGGGTTCGTATCCTGGCGGGGAGGATTTACTGGGCGCAATTCCTTAACTGTAGCCTCTGTTTAACGCAACAGTAAAATGTGTACTTGGATGAAAAAAACGATTCTTCGCGGCGGGGATCGTATTCCAGGGACCTGCCCGAAACGCTACGCGTACTAGTGGCTGTACAAGAATGTAACAACTCTTGTATATATCTCAAAAAAAAAAAATCCCCGCCGGCACTCGGATGGTAATCTTGGGCATAGCATTTTATCAAATCATCTCATTTTTTGGGGCAACACGTGAGGAACACAAATGCGAACAAGCCTGAATGGTCACCAGGACTATATGCAACTGAAAACTTACACCCATATAGTTGCATATAGTCCTGGGGACCATTCAGGCTTGTTCGCATTTGTGTTCCTCACGTGTTGCCCCAAAAAATGAGAATTTTTATGAATGAGAATTAAAAATGAGAATTAAGAAACGTGTCTATACCCTCTGGGAGATCATTTACATATATCAGAAACAGTATAGGTCCAAGGACTGACCCCTGCGGGACACCACTCGTAACGTCTCGCCAATCTGAGACCTCACCCCTCACACTGACTCGTTGTCTCCTGTTGCTTAGGTACTCCTTTATCCAACGGAGTATCTTCCCTTTCACTCCAGCCTGCATCTCCAGCTTTTTTCACTAGCCTCTTGTTTGGTACTGTACCAAAGGCTTTCTGACAATCCAAAAATATGCATTCTGCCCACCCTTCCGTTTATTGCCTGATTTTTGTTGCCTGGTCGTAGAATTGAATTAACCCTGTGAGGCAGAACCTGCCATCCCTGAACCCATGTTGATGCTGTGTTACAAAGTTCTTTCGCTCCAGATGTTCCACTAGCTTTCTTCTCACAATCTTCCCAATCAGCTTGGATG
>WNGS01041387.1:9177-26206 GCA_020271785.1 Procambarus virginalis | reverse complement strand
CTCTGCCAACATTTTTCTCTCCCTCACCAAAAACTCGGCCGCCCGAAGTATAGTTTAAATTGAGATTTCCCAACTTGCCAACTCGCGGCTTCAGGCTGGCGGCTGGCGTGTAAGTCACCATGAGGGAAGCAGCGGCAAATCCCTCCAATATTCCCCAGTCTGTAGGAAGGACTTCACGCGAGCTGGGTAATAATTGCAAAAGGTCATTTCAGTCAATATTGACTTTAAATTGGATTCGCCGGGGCTTGAATTCCGTCAGAAGTTAAATTAAGCTCGAAGTGTGATTTCCTGATGACTGTTGGGGTATTGTAAATGAGTTCTCGACACCTTTTTAGTGTATTGTGTTCATGCTGCGTGATTTCCAAGCGAAGGAAGGTTGCTCGGTGATGATCAGCGGGATATGGTTCTGTGAGGAAGGTGAGAAGGAATCTATGGTGTGTCATTAGGATAGAGGTCCTCTAAGGATTAGCTAGGTGAGGATGCGGTTAGATTTTGGACAGACGTGCATAGTTATCAAGGGATGGTTAGGTACCCGCCACATTCAGGTGTTAGTAGTGATGTTGCCCATCACTGCTCATAAGTAGTGATGTAAGTAGTCAATGTCCCTGTCCACTCTCGGTGTGGATAATGATGTTCCTCTTCTCTCTCTCTGTTGTCATTGAACAATCAAGCCACAATAGCCTGTTGTGTTATAATCAAATACGGAGACAATGTAGAGTGCGGATCGTACTATAGTGCCACAGTAGCATCACAGACACATCACGTTATGGTGATCTCACTGTATGCAGTGCTGCAAACCCCCCCCCCCCAAAAAAAAATATACATAGTAAATCAGTGCCACTCTATACGAAGCTTACCACCTGAGGAAGTTAATCTATTTTATTAATTATATTTTTTTTATAATACAAAGGTGTTGATTAAAGAATATTTTTTTTTGAAAGGAAATTGCAGCTGGCAGCTGGAAGGCTGCGAGTGACTGATATTAGCCCGCCAGCAAAGTAGTTTCTTTGAGCTGGAGATTGTTCAGGAAGAATGTATATTGGTATAACAAAACTATGTGAAGGAAAAGTGGACTCAATCAAAAAACCTGCGTGGAGAATATGGTAAATGAAGTCAGTAAGGTGGTTGATTGGGAAAGTTGAAGGATAGTGTATCAAGGGGAGAGGGAGAGGACAGCGAGGGATGCCATCTTGACCAGACGCGGGGTGGTGGAATGGTGACGGCCAGTCCTTGCTCTCCCCAGGGATTTCTCCTGCCATAATTTAAAATAAGCCACTGGATTGTATTAACATAAGAACATAAGAACAAAGGTAACTGCAGAAGGCCTATTGGCCCATACGAGGCAGCTATCTATAAACACCCAATCCCACTCATACACATGTCCAACCCTCGCTTGAAACAATCGAGAGACCTCACCTCCACCACGTTACGCAGTAATTGGTTCCACAAATCAACAACCCTGTTACCGAACCAGTATTTACCCAAGTCTTTCCTAAATCTAAACTTATCCAATTTATACCCATTGTTTCGTGTTCTGTCTTGTGTTGATACGTTTAATACCCTATTAATATCCCCTTTGTTATGTCCATTCATCCACTTGTAAACTTCTATCATGTCACCCCTAACTCTTCGCCTTTCCAGTGAATGCAAGTTAAGCTTTGTTAATCTTTCTTCATATGAAAGATTTCTAATTTGGGGAATTAACTTAGTCATCCTACGCTGGACACGTTTAAGTGAATTTATATCCATTCTATAGTACGGCGACCAAAACTGAACTGCATAATCTAAATGGGGCCTAACCAGAGCAAGATATAGCTGAAGAACAACACCAGGTGTCTTGTTACTAACACTTCGATTAATAACTCCCAGTGTCCTATTTGCCTTATTACGAACATTCAGGCATTTATCCTTTTGTTTTAAATTCTTACTAATCATAACTCCCAGATCCCTTTCGCAATCCGACTTCGCAATCTCAACACCAACACAACAACAGGTTTGCAAGAAAGGGTTGAGTACTCTGACAGTCTACTGAGCAGTTTCTGTGAATAATGATTTCCTAGGGATTTATATGTGTGACACTGGCTGACTGAAGTGGTAGTGGAGTGCAAAGTTCCGGTGTCGGACTAAGAGCTTTAGGAGGACCAGGACCCAGATTCACGAAGCAGTTACCCAAGTACTTACAAACGTGTACATCTTTCCTCAATTTTTGACGGCTTTGGTTACATTTATTATACAGTTTACAAGCATGAAAACTTCCCAGTCAACTGTTGGTATTGTTATAAACAGCCTCCTGATGCTTCGAAGCTCATTAACTGTGTAATAATTGTAAACAAAGGCGCCAAAGATTGAGAAAAGATGAACAGGTTCGTAAGTGCTTGCATAACTGCTTCGTGAATCTGTCCCCAGAGCCTCTTTTTAGGGTGATACGATACAGTGTTGATTTCCTTCTGAATGCATTGAGTTAAAAGGAATGAAGTATGTTATGTAATGTCGCGTGTGTTTTATGAATATAAATTTGTGTCATATATCTACTCGGGTGGGGGGGGAGTAATTAGTATTACAGTATAATTATCTTAAATATTTCGAAGGACCAAAATTAATGTTAAAGATCAGAGAACCAGTGACTTATAGCTCTCCTAAATAAATGCATGAAAGTAATTAAATAGATTTAGAGAAATGAACTGCAATACTTATATTAATACAGAACTAACTACATACACCCACAACTTGTGGGGGGGGCGGTAAATAATACGTTGTTAATATACTTTTAATAATGAAATAAATCATTTAGACATATTAAATTCAATGAAAAGCAATGTCAATTAGCTAACTACAAAGTGAAACAGAAAAGGCTTGGCTCTCAGAGAGAAAAGTAGATAACGTCCAACAACATCAACCCGTTCATTCCTGCCCGAGTCAGCAATTCCTAATGACACGTGAACATGCAGGTAGAAACTCGTCTCTCTCGCAGTTAATTCCACGCTGAAAGGCGAATCCTATGTAATTTCCACTCAAAACTCTATATTTGTGCATTCAATTGCATAAGCTAAAGAAATTGGAGAGTAATAGCAACACTCATGTGGGATTATTGTAATTTTTGTGACGCAATGACAGAATAATATATAGATTACAAAATAAAGGCCAATATTATTAAATCTAAATATTACTACCCTGCCGAACGTGGTGTTCGTAAGTTGTGGAAGCTGTACACTCGATCAGAAGCTCCCAGAAGGACAGATGCTCTCAAATTTGATCGATTACTCTTGTGTAGCTCCAGATCACCTAGATACCAGGGGCCCAGATTCACGAAAGCACTTACGCAAGCATTTACGAACGTTTCCATCTTTCCTCAATCTTTGACGGCTTTGGTTACATATATTAAACAGTTTACAAGCATGAAAACTTCCCATTCAACTGTTGTTATTGTTATAAACAGCCTCCAGGTTCTTCGGAGCTCATTAATTGTTTAATAATTGTGAACAAAGTCGCCAAAGATTGAGAAAAGATGTACAGGTTCGTAAGTGCTTTCGTGAATCTGGCCCAAGATTTTTAATATGGTGACTGTCCCACTCTCTCCTCCATCCCGTGGCGCATGCGCGCTCGCGCCAAGGCTAGAACTCCATGTAAAAATTGTAATATTTCAAGCAGGGTTCCGAATGGATGGAGACGTGGTTGACGACAATTTACGTCATAATAAGGGGTTATATAAGACAGCAAATGGTTTTTCGTAGTGCAAGTCAATTAATTTAGATGACGTTAAACGCACGAGCATATCGAGAGTGGAAATCAAGTTTATGGCTTTATTTACCGGAACAGCTGATCGTGACTGTATAAATTATTTCCAGTAATCTGCCATATATATTATTAAATGAAGGTAAATCTATTACTAATCAATAGTCCTTAATAAAAAAGGAAAAATGAGATTGGATTCAATTCGATCAATTAATATGTGAAATTATTCCCTCCAGCTGGGTGGCTGACGCAGCCCCACGGCAATGATTTCTAGATGGGAAGTCGGGCGTTTCTACGCCTCAATTCAATAGCTTTAATAACTATATACCACTATCTAGAAGTGTTAGTAAATTATAATGTCTAGTACAAGAATTACCTCTTATCATACTAGGGGTTAGTAAGTAAGTGTTGGAAATTTCCAACATAACTCATGGGCGAGAAACTACAGGTCATGTTCATGATTCAGTACTGACGTACCTATTACTCTTCCCTGTAGTTACATTCATTATTTATTAGTAAGTTAGTACGTTAGTATGTACACGACGGATGTCCTGTATCTGTGAAACAGGTATGAAAATAAGTCATCACAGGACCATCAATTAAATGTAGAAAATATCTGTCATAATGTCATCAAAGATCAAATGACTATCACCTGAATTTATGCAGAATAAAAATTCTGTTTAAGTTTTAATTTTACATTGTTATACATCAGTTAAAGAATTTAAAGTATTAATCATTATGTCAGTCAAGATCAAGGAGTCTTCAAATCCACAGTGAGGTCACTGTCTAGGGTCGCAGTGACTTGTAACTGTTGAGTTAATAGACGCTAACTCATCACTGAAGAATCATGATCACCTCAACCTCAAACGAGGAATTGTCTGCACTTAAGCAGAATTAAATATGGCCTAAATTTGCACTGTGGTACAGTAGCCATTTTAGACTATTTCATAGTGTAACTAAGTTTCTAACCTAGCTAAATTTTATTTAATTTTAGGGAACTGAGTATGTTCATTCATTACAATCAAGAATAACTCTGAGTCGACAGTGAGACTAATAATTTGGTCATTGTGACTTGTAGCTAGATGAATAGACTGGTCACCGAAGACTCATTAATTCATCCTCAACTTTAAATGAGGAATAATAATTTCATTTATCGGTCTCTATTAATAGTCAACTATATTTATTTATGAGCACAGACTCAGTTGATACTCTTTAGACTCTAAAAATTTTCCCTAATATCTACCTAAGCAGAGGGTTTATAATGTTCCAAAATCTACATAAGTAGAGGGCTATGCTAATTGTGACAACTTACTATTTCTTTAGTAGTGTCACCCTAGCTAAATTGTGAGCAGTTAAGCTGCTCGTTTGTTAATGAGTTAGGTTACAGTGCTATGGCCCTCATGAGACTTAACGAAGCACAAAGCATAACAAATTATTTATAAGTAGTAGTGCCTGCTCAGTTTATACGTATTAAGCTGGAATGCTAAAGTCCTCTTGAGACTTAACGAAGCACATAGCTTAAATAATTTCTTGGTGAGTAGTAATAGTTGCTCAGGTTATCGTGGTGAGCAATAAAGTGTGTACACGAATTATCGTGGTGAGCAAAATGGGCTCGAATTATTGTGGTGAGTTACAGTACTATAATCGTCTAGAGGGGTAACTAATTACGGTAACTTAAAGGGTTTAATGTTAATTCATTAGATTATGGGAAACCTAAGGTTGCTAGACAGAATTAATTAATTGTTACTACGACCAATCTTGCTTGGAAGGTAATTGTAATGGATTATCCCAAGCTATACGTTTCACGGTTTATAATTCTCTGTTATATGTTCACTTACAGACTTGAAAGTTTTAAATTTTGCTTGTGCTAGGTGCTTCTTCAAAAACGTTTCTAAGGTTGATTAAGGGCAGGAGCGAGAAAGAAGAAGTAGCCCAAACAAGACGGATGCAACACGGCAAGTGGAAATTTCATTAGGTGAATTACTAGAATCCTAGTTCAGAGAAACTTTCATTAAATGTGATTGTTTTATTAAGAACAATCTAAGGTTTTCTAGACAGATCATATACGCCAGGTTATTTCAGTCCTGGTAAATTTACAGGAATGGAAATTTCTCGATGGCTTCATCTTCCCGCGAGAGTCTTTGTGCTAGAATTTTCTAGCTTAATTTTATTTGTTAACATAGAGGACTGGGTGTAGTCAATTATTACTGTCGAGAATAGTTCTGGGTCTACAGTGGGGTCAGCGACTTGGTCGCTGTGGCTTACACCATTTTAAGCTGCTGACCGCTGATTATTATTCACTGATATCCATAAAACATCTCAGCTAATATTAATTGTACCAGACTCAATCTGGGTTTACTTAGTCAGCTGTTTTCTCCTTCATACTTGTTGCTGAAGAATTATATTCAGGTGATGATTAATTTCTACTAATATCTATTGTTAGCAGGCATAGGCTTGTTCAGGTATAAAATTTTATCTGTAAGGAGATAGCCTCCTACCGATTTGAGCAAATGCATGCCCTGTTGTTTAACTCTATCAGTAATAAACTGCTAGTAATAGTCTGCTCCTATTAGCATATTTACATTTGTGAGGCGGTCAGACGTTAACTTGTTGTCAGCCAATTTAACCTCATTTTCCTGTAGGAATCTGGCTGTGTTTCCTAGACCCTTAACATTTAGGTCAAATGAGATTTGATCTACTACTATGGCCTAAACGGGCCCCGACATAACCACCTAAGTGTACTAGTGGTTTGACTACTGTGTATTTATGGGGTCCTCTATTTATCATGAACTCTGACAGATTTAATTTGACCTGTGATACTTGTTTTTATTTAAGTGCCTCTGCCGCTTTGTGTGTAATGAATGTTTTCTTTGACCCTTGATCGCAAAGGCCACGAATGGCGATCTTTGGACCCCCATTATTCTTGACTTGGAGTTGGACAGTGAGCAATGTTGCATTAACTTGAGATACTGGGGATTGTACGCTGTAAACTTCTCGCACTACTAAACTGTAAACTGTACTTGTGTAAGATTTCTATATCTTTCCCTGGGGTTTGTATAATTTGAGTTAATACATTTGCATAGTGCAGCATGATGCTGGCCCTTTCTACACCTATTGCATGTGTTCAGTGGGGTTTTCAGCTGTTATTTTTATGAGGTTTGAGACACCTGGTACATCTGTGTAACTGTTTGAGTCGTCTGACTCAGGTGTTTCTATTAGGGGTAACTTATACAGTTATATTGAGAATGATTTTAATGGTAAAACAGACTTAATCCCCAGGCTACAGCATGCTTAAGAGTCGCCGGTTTAGGTGAAACATTGACTTCAGATTTTGAAGGATTAGTTGCTGGCAGGTATTTATTGCTTTGTTTTTTCCACCTTGGTGTGGAAGGGTTTGGTTGTCTCTTAGGAACACTTGTTTTACTCTTGGGAGTAATTATTGGAATATTGGGAGCACTTATTGTACTCTTAGGTCTCACTGATAAATCAGTGTTTGACCTGTTAATATTACATTGATTATTAGTATCCTTATTACCTAATGATTATGTCACCTTAGGAGATTTGGTTTAAGAATTTGATGGGGGACTGTTTTTGCTGTTTCAGTGTCTGCATTAAGTGACTGGTTCGCTTGACTTGTATTCACGACAATACGCAAACCTAATTTATCCTGCATTGTCAGGATGGTATTGTTCAGATATGAATATAATTCATTTAGCACTTCCCTGGACAATTTTCTTTGGATGCCAATTTTAGTCATCCACTCAGTAGAGGGTTCTTCTATTTCACTACTGAATGATTTTAACAGTGACTCGAGTTTTAGACTAAATGTCTGTAAGGAGTCAACTGATTGATCAGGTTAACTCCAGTAGCTAATGCACGAGATTTATGATAGCCTTCTCTTTATCAGCACTTCCTTTAGAGAACTGGATGGCTTGATTGGTGCTATCATATTCAGCATTACCTTTAGGAGGCTGGTTTGAGTGATTAGGACTATCACTAATTTGGCTTAAGGCTTCTTGCTTAACCTCAACCTCAATTTCAGCTTCAGCTTTTAATTCACCTTCAGCTTTTAATTCAGCTTCAACTTTTAATTCAGCTTCAGCTTTTAATTCAGCTTCAACTTTTAATTCAGCTTCAGTTTATAATTCAGCTTCAGCTTTTAATTCAGCTTCATCTTCATTTGCAGCTTGACTTATTTCTCTGGGTTCATCTGGGAGGCTCGTTAATTCACTAGTACCATGTATTGAATTTTCAGAATCCATAAAACATATGGATGAGTTTTCTGAAAACTGTTCAGATTCTGTTAATATATCATTGGGTGAAACTGTATTTTTTTTTTATTTAGATATATACAAGAGTTGTTACATTTTTGTCCAGCCACTAGTACGCGTAGCGTTTCGGGCAGGTCCCTGGAATACGATCCCCGCCGCGAAGAATCGTTTTTTCATCCAAGTACACATTTTACTGTTGGGTTAAACAGAGGCTACAGTTAAGGAATTGAGCCCAGTAAATCCTCCCCGGCCAGGATACGAACCCATGACATAGCGCTCACGGAACGCCAGGCGAGTGTCTTACCACTACACCACGGAGACTATTAGATGAGACTGTAGAAAATGTTGGTTTAACTACAATTATTGATCCAGTGAAAGGATATAATTTAATGAGAGGAGTATCCTCATCTTGATGTAGCTCATTTATTTTATTTGATGAGCTGGGTGCTTACTTTGGAATGGGTAGACTATAAAAGTGTTCCAACCCAGTTGGAACATCTTCTGTTGCAAGCACCTTGTAATAATGATCTAACCTGGCCTGAATTTCGTCTTCATAGTTGGCAAGGTCAGATTCAATTAGATTTATTTCATCTGGGTCCGGATTACTGACAAGGAGTACATTTCAATAAGACTCGATTATGCTCTTTACTTGTTCAAATTTTTGGCTAGCCACCTTTGGTGAGATTCCAAGCCTTCTGATATCAAGTGGATCTACTTCTATCCAGTTGTCACATTTGTTGGGTAGCCTTGTCAAGTGACCTTTAAGGCCTCTCAAAATTCTTTCAGTTTTTTCTGGTGTAGCCATTTTGGCTATAGGTTTTGACAGCTATGGTACTTGCTCATATATGTGTGGAGCAGGTACGGTTATTGATAGCCTAATATTTTATTTCTTGGTTAGGTTATGTTTAATCCTACCTCATATAGAGGTTAGCTTACCTACCTAACATGAAATAGATTTCACTTGAGTGGTACGTGGATGCCACTACGGTTGTACCTCCAGCTAGATCTTCTCGTTCACCTTTGTTTGGTATAGTGACATTTAGTAACACTCAAAGAAGTACATAATAAGTACTTTACACAATTTGTGAAAAGATAATAATTTTCACTCTGCTTAGGGTCTGCTCAACAGTAAATCGAAATTATCCAGTGTTGTATAACACAGTACTAGTCTGGTATTAATCCTACCTAATAAAGTAGCTAATAATAGGTAAGGCTAGAGTTGTACATGATGTAGTACAATTCCAGTCTAAAAATCCTTCCCTGTGGGTTGGCATAGAATACAATAAATGATGTGCAAAAATGTTTGTATAGCAGTGCTATGTTTTTTTATTTTTATAGTTTTGATTTATATAAATATATAGTTATAATAAATACATGGATAGGAAAATTTGAATATATACAATTAATATTGGCTCTCTGGCCACGATCTTCTGTGATAATTAATGGCATTAATTAATTTGCTGGCCACATAATGAATATAGGTGGCCTCCAGCCTTACCCTTCTCCTCAGCTGAAAATTTATATATTTGGCTGCACGTTGGTAATACTTAGGACTCACTCCCCCAACGGTTACTATTTGGTTGGCGAGGTTCCACTAAAGTGAATAAAACAGTGCAATTATTTTCCTTGAAGGAATTAATAATGTTTTGAAATTAATTATGATTTCAGTTGGGTGTCGAGCTGGATATAGAGTTACCACCAAAATAAATAATGGTTAAATGGTGTGGCCAATCTAATGCAGATATTAATACAAGGTTATGATAAATTGTGAGCGGTTTCTCCAGATCTAAACATTCTCACATCAGTGCGAAGTATAGGCCCAAGTGTTGTGCGTTGCTGACTATGACCCACTAAAGCCAGATGTAGAAAGTGGCTTTAGTCTAGCATAAATGGTAATGTTTGAAGAATTGGGTTAGGCTATTATTTGTGTGGCGGTCTACTGACGGCCGTATATAATAATGAAAATATAGCCTAGCTCCTGACAATTCTTCCTAATTAGGAGTGTAATATGAACATGGTTAATAATTGGTTAGTTGAGTTATAACTGATTATATAGGACCAGTAATTTAATTTGATATACTAAACCATAAAATAGTTATGAGTTTACACTAGTTCCTGAGGATGGCTTAAATTCTCAGATATCCGGTTCGAAGTCGACCAAAAGATTGTGGGGGAGTAATTAGTTCTGCAGTATAATAATCTTAAATGTTTCGAAGGACCAAAACAATGTCAATTAGCAAATACAAAGTGAAACAGAAACAGCTTAGCTGCCAGAGAGGAACGTAGGTAACGTCCGACAGCATCAGCCCGTATATTCCTGTCCGAGTCAGCAATTCCTAATGACACGTGAACATGCAGGTAGAAACTTGTCTCACACGTAGTTAATTCCACGCTGAAAGGCAAATCTTATGTAATTTCCACTCCAAACTCTATATTCGTGCATTCAATCGCATAATCTAAAGAAATTGGAGGGAAATCTCAACACTCACGTGAAATTATTGTATCTCTCGCCACGTAATGACAGAACATTATATAGATTACAAAATAAAGGCCAATATTATTAAATCTAAATATTACTATCCTGCCGAACGTGGTGTTCGTAAGTTGTGGAAGCTGTACACTCGATCAGAAGCTCCCAGAAGGACAGATGCTCTCAAATTCGATTGATTACTCTTATGTAGCGCCAGATCACCTACATACCTGATTGCTAATATGGTAACTCTGTCCCCCTCTCTCCTCCATCGCGTGGCGCATGCGCACTCGCGCCAATGCTGGAACTCCAAGTATAAATTGTAATAATTCAAACAGGGTTCTGAATGAATGGAGACGTGGTTGACGACTATTTACGTTTTAATAAGGGGTTATATAAGACAGCAGCAAATGGTTTTTCGTAGTGCAAGTCAATTAATTTAGATGACGTTAAACGCAGGAGCATATCGAGAGTGGAAATCAAGTTTATGGCTTTATTTACCGGAACAGCTGATCGTGACTGTATAAATTATTTCCAGTAATCTGTCATATATATTATTAAATGAAAGTAAATATATTACTAATCAATAATCAAAAAAAATCAAAAATCAAAATCAAAATGTTTATTTAGGTAAGGTACATACATAAAAGTGATTGTACAGAGTGATGGAGTTATAGATAGGGCTAGTACATACAATGCCTAAAGCCACTATTACGCAAAGCGTTTCGGGCAATCCTTAATAAAAAAGGAAAAATGAGATTGGATTCAATTCGATCAATTAATATGTGAAATTATTCCTTCCAGTTGGGTGACTGACGCAACCCTACGGCCATGATTTCTAGATGGGAAGTCGGGCGTTTCTACGCCTCAATTCTATAACTTTAACAACTATATACTACTAGTTAGTGGTGTTAGTAAATTATAATGTCCAGTACAAGAATTACCTCTTATCGTACTAGGGGTTAGTAATTAAGTGTTGGAAATTTCCAACATCGGGTGTTTTCCCTACTCCTTGACTTTCCCCCTGGCTCAATTAATTTAAAAGTTGCATTCCCCCTAGACAACAATAACACTTGACGAGCACCGTCACACACTCATTATAATTATGAATAAAGTATATTTGACTAGTAATAACTTGCGAGTAAGACCAGTAATCCATAATCATGTGAACTCCTTATTAGGCTAACATTCCCTCGAAATTGGTTGTAGTTGTCACATACTTATACTGGCTAATATTAATGTGAAGTACACACATTAATATTAAATGTCAAGATCACAAACTACAACTTCCCCAATAACGTGGATTGGAATCCCCGTCGCATCCTCATCAACACCTCCTCCAATCAGTAAACAATCACACCTTTATCAATTAGCCGCCACTTGCAAACCCACCACCTATCTCGCTGCCTCGACCTCCTCCTCCTCCTCTACGAGAATTGGATCGGCACAGTATAGGTCACCCAGCAGTTCGTTCTCCTTAGGTTTCCCCACGTCAAGAAACTATCCCGCTTCCAACCTGTCCTCTTAAAAATAACGTCGCTTTTGGCCGTTTGCCCGTATGGCCGAATATGGACGTAATTTGAAAATTCAAAAAAAAATGAAAATAAATTTGGGATTTTATTTTTTTTTAGCAACAGTAAGTTAAGGGTCGTCTAGTAGGGAAGGTGGGCAGGAAAATCTCGTAACGTTTCACTTCAAAACGTTAATTGAAAGTTTCCTCTCCTGGCCTTTCCAAGTTGGAAGACTCAAACAGAAAACGGGACAACACGTCACTTTTGTGGGTCGATTTCATTTCAAATTACGTCCACTTTTGGTCATAGCGCGCATACGAGTGAAAAGCGACGTTATTTTTGAGAGGACGGGTTATTGAAGCGCCCCTTATCCGAACCTGCTAGAGGACCCAAAACAGAAAACGGGAGAGTACGTCAATTTCGCGCCACTTCCATGTTCTAGTATGACGATTTCTGACCTTAGGAAGAGCATAGGTCAAATTACGACGCTCTATTAGGAGGACGGTTTGACAGCTGTAGAGAGGTAGAGCCTTCACTGTGTGAGTGAAGGCTTTGTCTAGGTCAAGGGGTGAGGGAACCTTTTGTCTCATGAAGGCCATATCATACTTAGCTTAGTTAAAGCATGCATTGCATAGACTTGCACTCTTTCCTATTCTTTTCTATTCTACGTATACGCTGTAAAAGATAGCTTTAAATTACAGTTGCTTATAGTTCACAAGGTCGTACTTGTGAGTGTAAATTGTAACAAGGAAGATAAGACGAAGGACGTATTATAGTGAAAAAGAGAAGGCAAATGTAAACAAAACAAATTAAATCGAAAAGCACTTTAGCATAATTATAGGAGTATTTAATTTGTATTAAAACGCCTTTCAACTATTGTATATATATATATATATATATATATATATATATATATATATATATATATATATATATATATATATATATATATATATATATATATATATATATATATATATATATATATATATATATATATATATATATATATATATATATATATATTTTTTTTTTTTTTTTTTATAAAATATGGAAGGGAGTACCACCTCTGGCTGGAAGAAGGGGGACCCATAGCCTCGGAGGAAATCACACATAACGCATTGGAGGGAATGTAGGTCCCCTCCAATACAGTTTCTGTGTGCTTTTCTCCTACCACCCCCTTCCTTTTTTTTTTCTTATGCTTTATTGTGTATTTAAAGGTTACAAAACATACAAGACAAATGCCTAAAGGTTATGGATCTCTTGAAGCTCCTCCGCTTCCGGACAGGAACCGAGGACGCAGCAAGCATTTCCCCTCTGGATCGCCACACTGAGGCGCTGAAACAAAAAACTGCAAGCCCTTGGGTCTCTGGTGACGTCAATGAGCTTGGAACCCAATTCCTTGAGAAATCCCAAGGCACTCTTGCCCCAGGGGCCATGCGTCTCAGACGCTATGGGAACAAAGAGGTATTGACCTGCCAGTCGCCTGTATTTGAGAGATTTTGCTGTTTCCCTGTGGTTGGCTGCCCCACCTGCTTGATCAGCTCCGAAGTGTACATAGGTGTCAGCCAGGGTGGATACACATGTGTAGTCCCACACCAACTGTCTACCCTCCTTCCATGAGTATATGGTGATGCCATCAGGGCGAAGTGCGGGGAAATCCGGGTTTTGGACCCCTAGGATGCGAGGTTCTCTCTCCGCTGGGCACTTAGCTGAGACGAGGCTTCTCTTGATGATGTCATTGACCTCGTTGTGTCTTGCATGCCAGCCCTTTGTGCTTCCGCAATGCAACCCATGCAGTCCGTATTGGTCTGCTTCCACCCTGTTGCAAATACACTTGTATTCAGTGTGAATTGGGGCACCAAGGCGGAGGGCCACTGCTACACGAAGGGATTCTGGATCTAGGCGCGTGCCCATTGTTGACATGGGTACTGCCAGGAGGAAGTCTCCTGCATGGGGGGCACGCACTGCTCTGAGGCGGGCTTTCTCCTTGTCTGATGTTGCAGCGCTGAGCATAGCATCAGCTACTTTTTCCACTAGAGGGTGGTCCCAGCCGGACTGTTTGTGTTGTTTTGTTGGCTCTATAATGGTTGCTGGGGCTGCGAGAACACCCCACTGATTTGAACATTCAGTGAAAGCAGGATCGTGTATTCCTGCTGAGTCTCTCAGGGTTGCAGGTAAGATATCTCTGACGAGGTCGTGCGATGCGTGGGAGGAGGAAAGGAAGGCTGGTAGAGCAATTTGGGAGGCTGTGCGGACACCAAGGCCGCCAAGTCTTACAGGAAGGGTTGCTTGCTCCCACTGAGAGTCGTCCAATGGCAGGTTCAGGACTTTCACCAGCATGGACCTCAGAAGGGTGTCATACACATTTAATTTAGGGCTGCTGTAGGATGGAGAACATCTCAGAAAGTACGTCAACTTAGGGAGAGACAGGCATCTTGTGAGGAGAAAGAGAGCATCATGGGCATCAATCTTGTCAATCCTGTCCAGCATTCTCTTTAGATCAGTGATTTTTGCAGCCAGGACCTCCTCGATTGCTCGTGGGCCAATGGGGGCACCCAGGAGAGTACAGTCCGGTGGCTCGACAACGAGAATGTCTGGAAGAACATTTTGTATTTGCCCAGTGATGTCTTGGTTGCGGGAGATTATTTCACACTTGGATGCATTGAGAATGAGGCCTAAGGCTGCTCCCTGCTCCTGGATTTTCCTTATATCCTCCAAAATGGTTTCCGGGGTTCCAGCGAGAGTGCCATCATCCAGGTACCAGATGTTTAGCTCGCTTGTCAGACTATCAGTGACCTCTTTGATAGCTAGGCAGAAAAGGAGGGGTGCTAAGGGGTCACCTTGTTGGACACCTTCACAGGAGTTTATTTCATGTTCCCCAAAAAGAAGCTTAGAGTCCCCACTGTAGCACGATCGGATGAACGGGTAAAGGGGACGGAAATGGTTGTGTACAGCCCTGAGGACAGCGTCTCGTCTGACTTGATTGAAAGCATTTTTGAAGTCAAGCTTTACTAGTGCCTTCTGGTCCGGGAGATCAGCAATGTAAGCCCGCGCTGCATGTGCTGCAGCTTCACAACCTAGGGGAATCCCAAACCCGAGCTGATGAGGTTTCAGCAAGGTGGCTGCTTCCTGGCTGATAGATCTCACTGCAGCCTTAGCTACGAGGCGTCGGAGGGTGTTGCCAACGGCAATGGGCCTGATACCCCTATCCTTCTTCTTTAGAGCACAGAGTGCTGCTCCATAAAAGACAGGCCTGATATCCTCAGGGATGCCGCCAGCCAAACACATGTTGGAGAATCTGGTAAGTTCCACTAGAAGGTCCTTTGCAGCATCTCCAAGCACCGGGTTCAGCATTTGTTTGATGTGCTGGGGTCTTAGACCTGTAAAGCCCCCTGCTGAACCTGTTGGGAAAGACATGGCTGCTTTGTACACCTCAGATTCTCGAACAGTCAAGGGTTCTATGCCCACATTGTTTTCCTGGGGATCCCTGCTGCTGTCTGGGGCTCTGCGTGGGTGTTTGTCTTGAAGAGCCTCTGCTGTCGTGGCGTTCCTGGGGGCAATAGTGTCATCGCTGGTCATGATTCTGATGGCACCTGTGGTATTGCCCTCTTCTATTTTCCTGGTGATCTGTGCTCTCATTTTGTGGTTCTCAGATGAGTTATTGTTGGTCGTCCTGCGGCTGGTGTTCTTGGCACGAGGGGGGAGGCGGACCAGGTTGTCTGCTCTGGGGAATTCATTAAGTGCCCTGATTACCGAGGTTGCTAATGACTTGTCTCTCCTGGGCGGTAATGCTAGGCATGCATTCCCAAATAGAAGGAGATTGTGCCACGATGCAGAGGTTCTGGGAGCATTGTTGACCTTTGTCAGCAGACTGGTGAGTTTGGCTGCTGCTTGGTGACGGGCAGCCTTGGGGATGTGGGGCAAGGTCCTGGTGGACGTCGCTTTGACTGCTTCAAGCAGATTATCTGCTGAAATGAAGTTGAGGGAGGTATTGTTCCTCGCTCCTGCAGCAGGTTGTCCATCGTCACTGCCCCGGGGCAGGCGCCTAGACCCTAGACAACCACCTGAATTGACAGAATGACAGCGGATAGTTCCATCTCCATTGAGACGATACCGTCTGCCACACACTTGACAGTTTCCTCTTGGTTGGTCATCTTCTTGGCTGGAAAGAGGCTGTGTGTCAGGTGCGACATGTGCCATGCCTAGATGTGATGACGCCTGGCTGCCCACTGAGTGCACCCTCTCCTTCCCGGGTGGAGAGTAACACGGCAAGCATTACCCTCCTGGGGGAGTTGGGCATGGCCTGGGCACCGTGTGTGGGTAGGCTGTGTGTTGATGGGCGGCTGGCTGGGTCGGGCGCAGGTAGCGGGGTGGGGGAAGATGGCGGGCGGGGGTGGTGGAGGGGGGGCACGCGAGGGAGGCCGCCGTCACACTTGTTACACACTATCAACACTCGGGGAAATCACTAGTGCACTTTGTTTTTAACACTACACTCACCGATTTGGTTATGAACGCACTAACTTTCCACTAACATCACTGTAGGCAGCTCGAGAGCCTCCCCCATCACTCCCCCCTCCCCCGCCTGGGGGCTGGTGGGTGGCGGCACTGAGACGGCGGCGACCCTCCCCTCACCCTCACCCATACACTGTACCTGCCTCGCCATACACAAAGCTCAGACAACGCACCTTTCTACGTTCATTGTGTTGGAATGAAGGAGATACGGTTCTTCTTGTCACCCCCGGGGCCTTCAGCAGGTATTCATACCTACATGGGTCAAGTCTTGGCTGGCTCAGGCATCGTGATCCACGTTGAAATTGGTTCAAGCGTAGGACCTTGCTCACCACGTGTCCGTCCCCCTCCCTCTCTCTGTGTGTATATATAATATATATAATATATATATATATATATATATATATATATATATTATATATATTATATATATATATATTATATTACATATAATATATATTATATTACATATATATATTATATGTATATATATATGTATATATATATATATATGTATATATATATGCAAAACA
>WNGS01041385.1:0-11621 GCA_020271785.1 Procambarus virginalis | reverse complement strand
TCAGTATTTTACATCAAATGTTACTGTAGTATGTTACAATAGTGTTAAAAAACACGTGTTAGAAAAAAGTGTTACAAAAAGTGTTACTCAAACTACCTGTGTTTCTAGTTATTTTCACCTGTTAATTCCAGCAGTTGTTATAACAATACCCGTGCTAAGTTCCACAGCCACAACGTTGCCAAAACTTAACAGTACAGCTAAGTTGAATAGCGTTTCAACAAACTACGCATACGCATCATAGGGAAAATCAGGGCGAAATTTTCCAACCACTTAATTAGATATCAGTTAAGTGGGTGTCACGCCTGCACCCGCGCGGCCACGGTATCGTTAAATTTAAATTAACGTGGACATTAAACCCGTGCAAGGGATTATTATTGCCTGCTGCAACGTGGCAATAAACCTGTTTATAAGTGATAACACTGATGTAACCGCCTCCAGGTGCTGTATTTTCTTACCGTTTAATTGAATAGTTTCCGGTATTACGACCTCCCAACGTTGAATTAGGGGCCAATGGTCGTTTGCGTTTACATATAAATACGTTAATTCTCATGGCTGAAATTTCTCGCGACTACTTCCGAGGATTAACATAGAACTTGATAAAGAATTTATTCAACTGCAGGATGCATAAAATTGCATAATTAATTGTTGTATTTTTTTTAATTAATATCATGTATGTTTACATTTTTTATGGAGATTTTTAGTAGCAATTTTGAAAATTGTCTTTAATGGCTAAACTTGCCATGATTATTTTGGATTATTTTAAATGTTTTGGAGTTTGTTCATCCTGTTTATTAGAACATGGATGGTTCAGAATCATACAGGGCTCCTCTGATTACGGCTCCCTCTGTGATCACAACTCCCTCTGTGATCACAACTCCCTCTGTCATCACAACTTCCTCTGTGATCACAACTTCCTCTGTGATCACAACTCAGCACATCAACTCGCGTTTGTACTCTCGTGGCCTCCAGATCGCTTGATAAAGTTGAACATGCTAAACTCTCCACAAACCTCTTATACAAAGAGGCTTTCAATGCCACTTATAGCGCAGCGCCAAACTTTTTGTCCTTGAGAGAATCCGGTTGAAAGCGACCGATGTTCGGGTTTGTGTTCCAGCTTCCTCCCCTGGCCAGGCTTGTGTGAACCATGTTATTGTGAACCAGGGTAGTGTGAACCACGATAGTGTGAACCATGCTACAACATGTATTAAAATAGGGAATGATTTTGGCTAATCTTGGCATGAGGATTTGTATGTAAATCTTGAAAATTAGTAAATGAAATAGTGTGGTTAAAATGTTAAGTGTATAAGAAGTGTTTAATGACAGTAACACGCGCGGACACACACACACACACACACACACACAACACACACACACACACACACACACACACACACACACACACCACACACACACACACACACACACACTCTCTAGCTCTGGTCGAACGCTTCCTTGCTCAATACGCTACATAAAGCGTATTGAACGCTTCCTTGTTCAATACGCTACATAAAGCGTATTGAACGCTTCCTTGTTCAATACGCTACATAAAGCATATTGAACGCTTCCTTGTTCAATACGCTACATAAAGCATATTGAACGCTTCCTTGTTCAATACGCTACATAAAGCGTATTGAACGCTTCCGTGTTTAGGGTAGTGAGGCCAATGCTGACGTTGGCCAGATTTAGCAACGCTGCTTTTGTGATAGTATTGATGTGTGCCTCGCCGTCAGTGTTGTCAACTCTCAGATCTTTACCCTCTCACTCTGGTAGATTATTCTCACTCACCCTGGTAGATTATTCTCTCATTGGTAGATTATTCTCACCCTGGTAGATTATTCTCATTCGCACCTGGTAGATTATTCTCACTCACCCTGGTAGATTATTCTCATCACCCTAGTAGATTATTCTCTCATGGTAGATTATTCTCACCCTGGTAGATTATTCTCACTCGCACCTGGTAGATTATTCTCACTCGCACCTGGTAGATTATTCTCACTCCCCTTGGTAGATTATTCTCACTCATCTTGGTAGATTATTCTCACTCACCCTGGTAGATTATTTTCACTCACCCTGGTAGATTATTCTCACTCACCCTGGTAGATTATTCTCACTCACCCTGGTAGATTATTCTCACTCACTCCTGGTAGATTATTCTCACTCACCCCTGGTAGATTATTCTCACTCACCCCTGGTAGATTATTCTCACTCACCCCTGGTAGATTATTCTCACTCACCCCTGGTAGATTATTCTTACTCACCCTGGTAGATTATTCTCACTCACCCTGGTAGATTATTCTCACTCACCCTGGTAGATTATTCTCACTCACCCTGGTAGATTATTCTCACTCACACCTGGTAGATTATTCTCACTCACCCTGGTAGATTATTCTCACACACACCTGGTAGATTATTCTCACTCTGGTAGATTATTCCCTCACACTGTTCCTATACAAAGCCCTCACTGGCAGGTCGTGAGTTTGGAGACAATCAATACATATTTAACGACTATTCTTACAGTCAGTACCTTTAATAAACATTCTTTACATTCCATACACCTAATAGTAATATTTTGCATTCAACACATCTAAATAAGAATCTATAATTTAAATACACTTGCTAAATATTCCCAAACAACTTTATACTACACTGCGGGTTCCAGTTAACTATGAGATCATTTCATCGACCAATTCTGCTGCTTGTCTTCCTTACCAAGAAATCAACTCTTCAATAAAACCCTCCTCAGGAACAGAGGCCATCTGAGGTGGCAAAAAGTTTCTGGAACTACCGTTGAGAGGAACACAAAGGCACAGGGGGCTAGCGGCAGGCCATTGGGGAGCGAACGAGGCTGTTCACTTAATGGTGGCTCTTCTCGTCTCACAATGTAAGTCGCTGATTTAGAGAAACGCTTTTCTCAAGCCTGTTCGTTCTCGAATTTATTGAGATTATTCTCAATTTATTTTTCTGTTGATTTGTTTCATCTATAGATCGTTTGATTATAGATCATTTTATACGTTCGGAGCAGCTGGAATATTCGTCCTATAATTTTATTATCAAGGTTAGCGTTTGCCTATATTGATTTATAATCTTTTTTAAACAAATTATCAAGTTCAAAATATAGTACTTGGTGCAGCAGCACTCTATTGGATCGATCTGTGTAAGTAATCTCAGATTTGGTAAAGTGGAGACTGTAATAGAGTTTGTATATATGATATCAGGAGCTCAAAACAAGGTTCTTCATTTTCTAAAGCCCCTGCAAATAATATGTAAATATGCAGAAAATATGTTATTATAACTTTATATAAATATATTAGAGGAAAGGCCGACAGCCAGTATTCGTGGTTATAACTGGCAGTAAAATATATGATAAAAGTATTTTCAACTGAAAAATAGGTATATTTTTAACTGAAAATAAATAGCATGTGCGAATACCTCTCGGATAGGAAACAGATGGTAATACTGGAGGAAAGCGAACATAAACTACCTAAACAACGCGGTTTTGAGTATTCAGTAAGGACATAGGCAACGCGGTGAATGATAACTACCTGGACAACGTTGTGAGTAGTCATTAACTACCTAAAGAACGCGATGTGTGATTATTAATTACCTGGACTAATCCGGTAGTAACACAGGGTGGGGCCGGCTGGAAACACCACCGTCGGCGCCTGCGCGTGGAGCCAGCTGGAGCATGTGTGGGTGACCGAGCGTCTGGTAGGTAAGCTTAGTGTCGGTCCTGCGGGCGTCGAGGGAGGACCTCTGTCACCAGGGCAGTAGAGCGAGCCGACTCTCGTTGCCGTAGACAACCACTAAACAGAATGAAGTTTCCATGCTGCTACTAAATTTCTCTATTAGCGCTCAACAGACGCTTGTGTTCCAGCATTTCTTACGTGAAATGCGGTTAGTGTTTTACAATAAAATTGAGAACATATTTATTTTCTATTTTAAAAGAAACTCAAGTGTTTGACATTATGTAACTGATTCTGGCTTTGAATTTTAAATAGTATTTTTTATACAAGGGCGAAAACAAAACATACTTATATATTTGATATAAAGTTTTGATACGGTAAATTAGGAAGTGTTGAATCGTAGACGATAATTGAGTTTGTGATGAGCAAGTAATCAGCAAGTTAGCTCGCATCATGATAGTTGGGGTATATATCAGTTCCCTTCTGGCGGGGTTCCTGTGGCAGGCTTCACCAGTCTGCTCTACAGACGAAGGTTAGTGCAAAGAACATTTTTGATGCATAATAATAATCTTGAATGAATATATATACATATTTCTTGTGGGGAAATCCAAAGTTGAAATTTTGTGTCTACCACATTTATTCCTAAATATACAATATTATGACCTATTCAAAGACGATCCAGTATGCAGTATCTATTTTATTTGCAGAATTTAACAATTACATAACTCTGAATACTGAGAGAAAATATTGAGGCTATTAAATGGGATCGAACGCCCGTCCCTGGACCCCCCCCCCCCAAGCATCGCGTTCTTGTGATCCCATTGTGCCTTAAAGCTAAAGTGGTTCAGTGCAAAGCTGTCACGTTCTCGCACTTGTTTAACGACTCGTATCGTTTGCTCTGTCGTACTGTACATGTCATAATTTTGTCTTGAGGAGGATATGTAATCAATTTATTCTGACGCTTAGAACTTTTCCCATTCCGCCTTCAGGAAGGAACTAAGTATATGGGAAAACTATAGACAATCTATTGGTGCATACGAGGCACCTCCAGTCTATTTGGCTCCTGGATCTGTTGCACATTATAATGTCTCTCTTCCTCAGCTGTTGCACATTATAATGTCTCTCCCTCAGCTGTTGCACACAATAATGTCTCTCCCTCAGCTGTTGCACACAATAATGTCTCTCTCCCTCAGCTGTTGCACACAATAATGTCTCTCTCCCTCAGCTGTTGCACATTATAATGTCTCTCCCTCAGCTGTTGCACACAATAATGTCTCTCTTCCTCAGCTGTTGCACACAATAATGTCTCTCTCCCTCAGCTGTTGCACACAATAATGTCTCTCTCCCTCAGCTGTTGCACACAATAATGTCTCTCCCTCAGCTGTTGCACACAATAATGTCTCTCTCCCTCAGCTGTTGCACAATAATGTCTCTCCCTCAGCTGTTGCACACAATAATGTCTCTCCCTCAGCTGTTGCACACAATAATGTCTCTCTTCCTCAGCTGTTGCACACAATAATGTCTCTCCCTCAGCTGTTGCACACAATAATGTCTCTCTTCCTCAGCTGTTGCACACAATAATGTCTCTTCCTCAGCTGTTGCACACAATAATGTCTCTTCCTCAGCTGTTGCACACAATAATGTCTCTTCCTCAGCTGTTGCACACACAATAATCTTCACCTCCCTCAGCTGTTACAGCCATTAAGCGAACAAAAACTGTAGCCAAAATTATCTTTCAGGAACCTTATTAATGAAATCAAACATGTTGTAAACTTTTATCATTACATAGAATTACGAAACAGAACATAGACGGAAATGATACCGATATATAAAAAACGGAAAAAGAGGGAATAGATACTGAGGTAAACTGAGGTAAACTCACATTGCTGACGACGTAAAGAACAGAGAATTTCATACTGTGTTTAGTGGCGGCAGGAGGCAGTGTGGGTAAATGAGAGGGCGATACTGTGGGGCAGCAAGCATCAGGTGTGAGTTATGAGTCAAACATGTGTGAATTATGAGTGTAGTGACTGGTTTAGGAGAGGGAAGGCACGCCCAGGAGAGTCCTGCCTGCCTCTAGCCACATATTGCCCTGCCTCGCTAATTTCCGCTAACTCTCCCAATGGGCTTACTTTACTAAATTAGCGAAATTAGATGTCAGCATTTTTTCGCTAATATTTTCTACGCATTTAAATAAAACCAAATTACGGTGTATATTAAGGGGATGTGCAGTGTATATAATTGTTATATTTGAAGGCTTAATTATGTGCCAAATAATTACTTTGTTTAGCACATTTAATACCATTTGGTGGTATTAAATGGCTCCACCAGGTAACGAGTACCAGTAAGCTGGTGTGTCTTAGGTCTGTGTTCAATGTATTTGTAGTACATTGGTGATTATTTGTGAAGCATTTATAGAGTTGTGATTTAGAGTTATTATAATTTATTTATTTATATGCAGTATACAAGAGTTCTTACATTCTTGTAAAGTCACTAGTACGCATAGCGTTTCGGGCAGATCCTTAATCCTAATTTTCCTTGGAATACGACCCGCCTAATCGTTTAAAAACCAGGTACCCATTCACTGCTGGGTGAACTGAGGCTACAGTTAAGGATTGGCTCCTAGTCAATCCTTGTCCGGCCAGGATAAGACCCCAGGCCAAATCACTCGCAAAGCGCGGGTTGAGTGTTTTACCACTGCGCCACGGGAACTGGTTCGAACAAGTCATCAGTGAAGCACTGTTTGAGAAGTGTTCGAATGTCATACGTTGTGAGTCGTGTGTAGACCGATTCTCATTCATGAAAAAACAGGGGATTTGGCAGCAGGGTCAAAGAGCATTTGGCCATTGTTGACGAGGACGGGCGGAGCCTGAACGAGCCTAGCCTAAGTACGAGTTGAATAATCGAGATGAACAATGCATAACCTGTGAGGCTGCTTTCATAGCCAGGGTTCAGCTCATCTCAGAATGATTTCCGAATCAGGGCAAAGGTGTATTCACAAAAGCCCGGAGAATGGACGTAAGATTAGAGTGGTAGATTAGGTGCAGATCAAGAGGACGAGATACTCTTTAGTGCTGGGTTCAAGTTAGAACTTAATATTATTTGTAGAAGACGTTATTGTTGCTATGAGCGGGCTCACACTGTTAAGAGTTGCCCTGAGCCTGAATAAAAAAAAAAATGTAATATTGTATGCTAGAGGTCATTGCTGAATCGAACTTACCTGCATTTTTGGACCTTGGATGTGACCACTGTCGCGTATCATGTGTGTGTGTGTGTAAATTACGACTTTTATAAACCTACTTCATCTTCATTTCCTCCTGGAATGCTCTCGGCTCTGTAATGGTCCGGGCCCAGCTGGTTCTCCCGCACAGTATGATGTACCGCCAATAGCCGCGTGCTACGTAATCCGATCAACTTGAGAATGGTCCAGGACGGACCGAAACGTCGTCGTCCCTTCACCTTCTAGTGTGTGGTCTGGTCAACTCAATGTAACCCTGTAAAACACACAGAGTAACCGTCCCTATATAATTCCCTTGTTACAACTTAAAGTTGTTACATCTTGTTGCTACGCTTTTATGACGTATTAGAATGTTGTAAGAACAACTTGCGGTATTGGTTGTTACAATTGTTAGGTGTTAACACTTGTTCGAAGGTTGTAGCGACATGGTAGTTGCGTCGTGTGCTTGGCGGGAACTGACGTGAGGGACACGCGCTGCTGCTGCTGCTCTCAGCTTTTCGCGCGCGTCGAAGGTGATCGAGACCGGTTTACAGCCTCAGCTGACGCGAAGAGGGGGGGGGGGGTATGAAGAGGGGAGGAGGGGGGATGAAGAGGGGGAGGAGGGGTGGGGGGGTATGAAGAGGGGAGGAGGGGGGAGGGATTCAGAGGGGAAAGGGGGACAAGGGCTAGAAGTTGAAATATGATTGTGATGAGGAAGATAGGGCATATACTAACGAACAAGAAGAAGGGAGGGAAGGATAAAGAGGTTGTTAAAGATTAGTGTGATTAGCGGTCGATAAGGAAGGAACAGGAGAGGGGGAGGGGTGAGCAGGAAGACAGGAAGATAAGGACGAAATAGCGCTTGGGAAATCAGAAGACAGATGGACAAGATAATGAGAAACAGGAGGAGGGATAAAGAGGCGGAAAAGATGGTTGAGGAAGAGAAGGAACAGACAAATCCGGAAGGGACTTTCTCCCATCCCAGTAATCCTTCTCTTCCGGATTACTGGGATCGGAGATGAATTAGAACAATATAAAATACATAAAATAAAAATAAAAGCGCCCAAATTATCACACTAAAGATGGTGGTTGACCTCAGCAAGACAACAGAACGCAAGAGAAGGTTAATGCAAGAAAAGAGAAAATGAAAATATAAATAAGATAAGAATCAAACCCCAGACAACGTATTGGGCCAAACCACGCGAATGTAAAGAGAATATATAAATAAAAATGTTCAGAAGGTGAACACGAAGTGGATAAAGAAGGAGAAAAGAGACTAAATTAAACATAAATATAGCAGAAACACCCACTAGTGCTTCAATGAAATAGTGAATTCAAGTGAAATACAGGGGGTTTCAATAAAATGTACTCGTGTCTCGTGTTTCAAAAAAATGTACTCACTCTTTGATCCCTTGGTGCGCGTTATCAGCGTTGTCTGGACAATAATGGACATCAATTTGAACATTCGCAAACATGATTCTTCAAACATGTTTGCGAATGTTCAAATTGATGTCCATTATTGTCCAGACAACGCTGATAACGCGCACCAAGGGATCAAAGAGCGAGTACATTTTTTTGAAAGTACAGTAGTGAACAACATGCAACCTAAAGAAAATGAATGAGAGAGAGACGTCATTGCGTGTCAGGATCGACAAGAAGAACAGGGAAAAAATCTGATGCAGCATATTGTAACACCCTGATCGAACACATACATATCCAACGCCCCAGACGGCAATTGAACAACAGGGGAAAACTGCTTGCAGCTGACGTCAAGAGCAGCATCTGTTGCAGCTGACGCCAAGAGCAGCATCTGTTGCAGCTGACGCCAAGAGCAGCATCTGTTGCAGCTGACGCCAAGAGCAGCATCTGTTGCAGCTGACACCAAGAGCAGCATCTGTTGCAGCTGACACCAAGAGCAGCATCTGTTGCAGCTGACGCCAAGAGCAGCATCTGTTGCAGCTGACGCCAAGAGCAGCATCTGTTGCAGCTGACGCCAAGAGCAGCATCTGTTGCAGCTGACGCCAAGAGCAGCATCTGTTGCAGCTGACACCAAGAGCAGCATCTGTTGCAGCTGACGCCAAGAGCAGCATCTGTTGCAGCTGACACCAAGAGCAGCATCTGTTGCAGCTGACGCCAAGAGCAGCATCTGTTGCAGCTGACACCAAGAGCAGCATCTGTTGCAGCTGACACCAAGAGCAGCAACTGTTGCAGCTGACACCAAGAGCAGCAACTGTTGCAGCTGACACCAAGAGCAGCAACTGTTGCAGCTGACACCAAGAGCAGCAACTGTTGCAGCTGACGCCAAGAGCAGCAACTGTTGCAGCTGACGCCAAGAGCAGCAACTGTTGCAGCTGACACCAAGAGCAGCAACTGTTGCAGCTGACACCAAGAGCAGCATCTGTTGCAGCTGACACCAAGAGCAGCAACTGTTGCAGCTGACACCAAGAGCAGCAACTGTTGCAGCTGACGCCAAGAGCAGCATCTGTCGCAGCTGACACCAAGAGCAGCAACTGTTGCAGCTGACACCAAGAGCAGCATCTGTTGCAGCTGACGCCAAGAGCAGCATCTGTTGCAGCTGACACCAAGAGCAGCAATTGTTGCAGCTGACACCAAGAGCAGCAACTGTTGCAGCTGACACCAAGAGCAGCAACTGTCGCAGCTGACACCAAGAGCAGCAACTGTTGCAGCTGACACCAAGAGCAGCAACTGTTGCAGCTGACGCCAAGAGCAGCATCTGTTGCAGCTGACACCAAGAGCAGCATCTGTTGCAGCTGACACCAAGAGCAGCATCTGTCGCAGCTGACACCAAGAGCAGCATCTGTCGCAGCTGACACCAAAAGCAGCAACTGTTGCAGCTGACACCAAGAGCAGCAACTGTTGCGGCTGACACCAAGAGCAGCAACTGTTGCGGCTGACACCAAGAGCAGCAACTGTTGCAGCTGACGTCAAGAGCAGCATCTGTTGCAGCTGACACCAAGAGCAGCAACTGTTGCAGCTGACGTCAAGAGCAGCATCTGTTGCAGCTGACACCAAGAGCAGCAACTGTTGCGGCTGACACCAAGAGCAGCATCTGTCGCAGCTGACGTCAAGAGCAGCAACTGTTGCAGCTGACACCAAGAGCAGCAACTGTTGCAGCTGACGTCAAGAGCAGCATCTGTTGCAGCTGACACCAAGAGCAGCAACTGTTGCAGCTGACACCAAGAGCAGCATCTGTTGCAGCTGACACCAAGAGCAGCATCTGTTGCAGCTGACACCAAGAGCAGCATCTGTTGCAGCTGACACCAAGAGCAGCATCTGCTGCAGCTGACACCAAGAGCAGCATCTGCTGCAGCTGACACCAAGAGCAGCATCTGCTGCAGCTGACACCAAGAGCAGCATCTGCTGCAGCTGACGCCAAGAGCAGCATCTGCTGCAGCTGACACCAAGAGCAGCATCTGTTGCAGCTGACACCAAGAGCAGCATCTGTTGCAGCTGACACCAAGAGCAGCATCTGTTGCAGGTGACACCAAGAGCAGCATCTGTTGCAGCTGACACCAAGAGCAGCATCTGTTGCAGCTGACACCAAGAGCAGCATCTGTTGCAGCTGACACCAAGAGCAGCATCTGCTGCAGCTGACACCAAGAGCAGCATCTGCTGCAGCTGACACCAAGAGCAGCATCTGCTGCAGCTGACGCCAAGAGCAGCATCTGTTGCAGCTGACGTCAACAGCAGCAACTGTTGCAGCTGACACCAAGAGCAGCATCTGTTGCAGCTGACACCAAGAGCAGCATCTGTTGCAGGTGACACCAAGAGCAGCATCTGTTGCAGCTGACACCAAGAGCAGCATCTGCTGCAGCTGACACCAAGAGCAGCATCTGTTGCAGGTGACACCAAGAGCAGCATCTGTTGCAGCTGACACCAAGAGCAGCATCTGTTGCAGCTGACACCAAGAGCAGCATCTGTTGCAGCTGACGCCAAGAGCAGCATCTGTTGCAGCTGACGCCAAGAGCAGCATCTGTTGCAGGTGACACCAAGAGCAGCATCTGTTGCAGCTGACACCAAGAGCAGCATCTGTTGCAGCTGACACCAAGAGCAGCATCTGTTGCAGCTGACGCCAAGAGCAGCATCTGTTGCAGCTGACACAAGAGCAGCATCTGTTGCAGCTGACACCAAGAGCAGCATCTGTTGCAGGTGACACCAAGAGCAGCATCTGTTGCAGCTGACACCAAGAGCAGCATCTGCTGCAGCTGACACCAAGAGCAGCATCTGTTGCAGGTGACACCAAGAGCAGCATCTGTTGCAGCTGACACCAAGAGCAGCATCTGTTGCAGCTGACACCAAGAGCAGCATCTGTTGCAGCTGACGCCAAGAGCAGCATCTGTTGCAGCTGACGCCAAGAGCAGCATCTGTTGCAGGTGACACCAAGAGCAGCATCTGTTGCAGCTGACACCAAGAGCAGCATCTGTTGCAGCTGACACCAAGAGCAGCATCTGTTGCAGCTGACGCCAAGAGCAGCATCTGTTGCAGCTGACGCCAAGAGCAGCATCTGTTGCAGCTGACACCAAGAGCAGCATCTGTTGCAGCTGACACCAAGAGCAGCATCTGTTGCAGCGAAATAAACAAAATTAGCAGTTACAACAGACGAGGCAAAGTAATAAAACCAAGTAAGAGAGCAACAAATGCCACAACAGCAAGAAAGAACACTAAAGGGGTAAACCCATGCAGCGAGGAATACCTGTGAG
>WNGS01041351.1:0-10255 GCA_020271785.1 Procambarus virginalis | reverse complement strand
GGAACTGTACTCGCAATGCGTCACCCTCAGTATACAACTCAAACAGAGGTACAGTGACTGGACCTACTGGAGACTTTGCAAACCAGAAAACTACACCAACATCTAGTCGTAGCACTTCTCCTGCTGTATTTGTGTCAATCCCCTTCCACCATATACTATTAGACCCCAGTTCAGATGTTTATGGCAGCTGGCCTCCTGATCAACAGATAACCAGCAGGAGACACAGTTCCTCCTAGAGACCCATCAATGCCTCAACACTCGTTACCTGATTCACAATCTGAAGATATTTCACCCACAGCAGATGTTGATCCACCTGAAGTTATCAGGACTTATCTTGTGAAAGCTTAGGCAGATATGAATCTCAATCAAAAAAAGCCCTAGTAAACTGTAAGTGGGTCAAGATTCACAACAAGCAGCTGTCTCAACAAAATTTCAGTCTCTGTCATTCCAACAACTCTCAGTCAGGTTACCAGTCTCAACCTTCACAGTCTACTCCTAAGCAGACACTCTGGGTGATTTTAAAAAATGATTTTAAAAAAAGTATGAGCTCTGCTGGTAGTAACCAAAGAATTTCCCTGTGGAAATGCTAAAAGCTTCTCGGCCAGGAATATACGGATACTCGCCGCCTCCTGCTCCTGTGGTAAAACCTCCACAACCATCACCCTCCCAGATACGTGGTGAAGGAGTAATAATTCCACCCTCCCCGCAACACTGCTAGAGCATTACTCTTTCAAAGCCGTTTTGGTAGTGGCAGGAGATTTCGTACACCAAAAACTGAAATTATTAGTACAACCATATTGGAAGATCATGGTGGAGAGGTCTGGGAAGAGAAGAGGAGGAGGAGGAAGAGGAAGATGACAGTAGTGCAGGAAGCCCGAGCGGCAGTGTATATCAACTTAAGGGGTCCATTAGAACGAGCTTACAGTGAACCATGTAGTTCTAACCGCACTACATCATCCCCTCCTCCTTCTCCTGTTGACCATTCAGAGGAAATTCTACATTCAACCCCTAACAACCCTTGACCAGCCTCCACAGCCACCAGACTTGTCTATTATTACTGCTGATGCACAACAAGATATCGACTCTCTCCTTCAGCTATGAAAGATAATGAAGCGGATGAAAAAGAGTCTATGGAACAGCCCTCTGACATGAGGCATAGATCTAGTCCTTATACTGTAAAATGCTGCTCAAGAATTTTATACTTACTCCTGTCAAACCTCCTTTACTCCTTGTGGGTGATGAGCAACGCTTTATACATTCTGTAGCTGATAATGTATTTGGATGTAGGGTACTTAATAATGTTTAATTTCTTTCAATACCTGTATTTATATAGTAATGATGTGCTTTGGCACAACAAATATATATTTTCTTGTCTTCAGAATTTTTATTACTTGTATTCTCTCAATTTGTTATATAATTGTTACAAGACAAAAAAACGTTTCAGAAAATGTGTTCCTTGTCAGTCAGTAAATTGAAAATTGTTATTGTATCAGTCTCTTGAGGGATCAATTGTTGTTCCATGTTAGGTGGTGTTGGGTGTGCACCTTGGCCCTCCTGGAGCTACCCTCCAACACTATTGGTGTGTGCCAATAGTGTTGGATGGATGAGCACATTTGGTAGTGGGCTGTGCAGGACTTTTCTTACTGCACCCTTAGACTTCTGCAAGACTGACACAATGCCAGCCTTTAAGCATGCATGCTCTTAGGGATTTTGGGATATACATGTTTTAATTCATGTGTTCTCAATGTTCGTACACTTTTTATTTCATATCTGACAGAAGCGAACTTGTTTTCGTTATTTCTTTTATTCCAAGCCATGTTGGTAATGATATAATTTTTAATCATGCCAAACTGACAAATTTTATTCTAATGACTTTTTTGCCCTTTGCAGCTGGAGATAATTGTATAAAATATGCTTTTCTTGCCTCAGTTAAACCTCTTCAACATCGTTTAAATTATGCCATGTCCAACTTGGTCAGCAAAGTTGGTGCAGAAATATGCAGTAATCAAATTAATTTCTGAATAGATAATTACTCTCAGTAGTTATAATTTAGATATACTGTAAAATTATGAATGTCATTGCTACATGCTATTGTCTATAGTGTAAGGTGAATGAATTGAGCTTTAGTCTTGAAATCTACTGCACCTTCATTCCTGCTCAGCTGCCCAAGGAAATAAAATACAAAGGTACTACTTGTCTCAGGGGTACACACTTTGTTGCACAAACTTTGGATGGTTTGTGTGACAGGCCAAAGTCACATTTTCATTCCATACAACTTTGGACCAGGTGACCTTCAACCATAAGCACAAAGTCATTCATACAATCCAGAAAACACTCTATATCCTCATGTTTTATCATAGACCGTTGACCATGTTACCTGTAAACTTTATACAAAGAGGAAGGTGGCCAACAAATATCAACAGTATTTTTTGCTGATGCGTCAGTGTTGGTGGGCAGAAGCAAAACATAATAAAATGTATAGTCAACTTTCTTTTATGTAGTAAAATATGAATCTTGGTTATGGTCCTTATCTGCATTTATGGAAGGCTTAGTCAGTACCCTTACTTAGTCAAATTTTGATCTCAATGACTTTTTTTTTATTATTTTAAACTAATCTCTCTGTTTCTACTCAGTGAAGTTCCTGAACATTCCCGAGACATAAGCTATTCCACATTCATTGTCAATTTTCGGTTTTAAAAACCTGAAAGTTTAAACACATTATCTGAATTAGGAAGTGCCTTTTTGTCCCTTGATAAGTTCTGCCATTTGTTGTAGCAATAACTTATATAATGTACATATTGTATATTGATCATACAAGCTTATAGGATAGGCAACGTCTGCCCCCCCCCCCTCTACTTAGTTTTTTACTGAACTGTATATTTATGCTTTAGCTATGTTAGACTTGCTGTGTGTTTCTTGAAACTGGTTTCGTAGATGTGAAACCAAGATATTTTTTCCAATCTTTAGACTTTGAATATTAAAGAGCCTGAGAATGGTTTAGGCTCTCTGCTCAAACACAGAATACATGGATGAAGACAATTTTGTAAGTAGAGCTGCTTCAGTTTATAAACATTTTTGACATTGTGTAATTAACAAACACTTTATAAACAAATAACGGTCATTCCAGAAGAAAGGAATGTTCAATTGCTGTTTTTATTTGTCCTGGTCTTGACAGCTTACTGCTGTCAGTTAAGCTGATATAAATATTATTTAAGTAAAATTAAGACATGCCAAATTAAAATTACAGTATATATAGACTTACTAATGGCCAGAAACCAAAATTGTGCTATTTCATACCATTATTGAGTCTTCCTTTTTAACTATAGTCTATGAAGCTAACACCAAAGTCAGTTTGCACCTCAGAAGAATCTAGACATGACATGATACTTAATATTGTATTGTTTACGAGTCTCCGTGGGGTTAGCAATAAAGACATGACCTGGAAAAGATGGAAGTTTAGTTGAACCTTTTTATGTCAAAAATTTCTAATCTGTATATATTTTGTCTTGTTATACTCTGAAGATGAGATTTTGCTTGGTGCTTAGCCCTTCCACTGCACATAACTGTGTATATATACTGTATATATATGATTCAGAGATTTAAAATATTTAAAATAGTCCTGCACATACACAGGGCTCACATTTGCTTCTTCAGACCCCCAGTAACCATCCCTCATCTTAAAAAAATCCACTGTCCTTCTAGGGCCTTAATAAAAAAATGAGGCCCATATCTGGCAACATCACCATCCAGTGTGTAAACATGTGGGGGCGGCCATACTCGAAGTCCCTGGAACTTTAAGCAGTGATAAATGAGTGATTGCCATGTATATATTTCAGGCAAAATATGTATTATTTATAGTTTAAGATTTAGGCATATAGATAGGCATACTGTACTTATATTTAGGCATATAGGAATCTGTGCACCAGTTAACTGACAGTTGAGAGGTGGGACCAGAGTCGAAGCTCAACTCCTGCAAGCACAACTAGGTGAGTATGTATGTATGTATGTCTGTATGTATGTATGTATGTATGTATGTATGTATGTATGTATGTGTATATATATATATATATATATATATATATATATATATATATATATATATATTATATATATATATATATATATATAAATGTCGTACCTAGTAGCCATAACGCACTTCTCAGCCTACTATGCAGGGTTCAATTTGCCTAATAGGCCAAGTGATTTTCTTTATTTTCAATAAATTGTTTCCAATTAGTTTATTTGAATTATTATTATTATATTATATTAAGACCATAATTTATTGACTTAATTGTGTTAGTTTAGGTTAGGTTAGGTTAGGTTAGGTAGGGTTGGTTAGGTTCGGTCATATATCTTCATTAGTTTTAACTCAAATTTAAACAAATTAACTTATTCATAATGAAATGGACAGATTTATCATTTCATAAGAAAAAAATTTGAAAAATAGATATTCAGGAAAACTTTCTTTACCCAATAGGCAAATTGGGCCTTGCATAGTCACATAGTCAAGTACGACTTTCTGGCTACTAGGTACAACATACATACATTATATATATATATATATATATATATATATATATATATATATATATATATATATATATATATATATATATGCTATATATATGCAATTGACGATCACTAAACACTGATCATTTGTATGTGGAAAAACCACAAAGAAATGGAGAAGAGAGATGAACGTTTCGACTCGCGAAAGTCGTTGTCAACATCAGACTGAATCAGACGCCAACATCAGCATCAGACGCATCAACATCAACATCAGACGCCTTCAGTCTGATGTTGACAACGACTTTCGCGAGTCGAAACGTTTATCTCTCTTCTCCATTTCTTTGTGGTTTTTCCGCATATATATATATATATATATATATATATATAACTGAAAACTCGCACCCCAGAAGTGACTCGAACCCATACTGCCAGAAGCAACGCAACTGGTATGTACAGGGACGCCTTAATCTGCTTGACCATCACGACCGGACAAAAGGAAGTGATAGCCGGAGCTATTTGAACCACTTCCCCGCCGGCACTCGGATGGTAATCTTGGGCATAGCATTTTATCAAATCACCTCATTTTTTGGGGGCAACACGTGAGGAACACAAATGCAAACAAGCCTGAATGGTCCCCAGGACTATATACAACTGAAAACTCACACCCCCAGAAGTGACTCGAACCCATACTGCCAGGAGCAACGCAACTGGTATATACAGGGACGATTTGCACAGGCAACTGGTATGAGGTGATTTGATAAAATGCTATGCCCAAGATTACCATCCGAGTGCCGGCGGGGAAGTGGTTCAAATAGCTCCGGCTATCACTTCCTTTTGTCCGGTCGTGATGGTCAAGCGGATTAAGGCGTCCCTGTACATACCAGTTGCGTTGCTCCTGGCAGTATGGGTTCGAGTCACTTCTGGGGTGTGAGTTTTCAGTTGTATATAGTCCTGGGGACCATTCAGGCTTGTTTGCATATATATATATATAATATATATATATATATATATATATATATATATATATATATATATATATATATATAATAATTGTTAAATGTGACCGAAAAAGTAAGATTAATAATTCTAACACGAATTTTCTCTATGTCTTATGTTTCTTTTTACTGTTGATGGTAAGTGAAAAATCAATTCTCCAAAATTCATTTTAATTTCTAGTCTGACGCGACACTTGAACGCTTTTCGTAATAACTTATTACATTTTCAAAGACTTTAGTTTACACACACACAAACTATAACCTGCAAACACTAAACAGAGTTTTACTATGCTAATATTTAAACAGCTTTTGTCTTATATACTCGCATTTGGGTGAGGTGATATGTTACAACAGTTTTGGATCAGGTGAACAAACTTTCAACGCAAAACAGAACACGGTTCAATGGGCATAGATGAAAGGGAAGAATGGAAGTAACTGCAAAGGGCCTATTGGCCCATATTTCCTCTTGATGCTTCTATATTGGTACGGAGTCTTGAAAAAAACGCACGACCCAGCAGCAAGAAATCAAGCCTTCACGATAAAATATCTCCAAGATCTGATTCGAAATCAGATACACAAGGCAGATAATGAAATCAAAGACAACAAAACGCAACTACTTCATGCTACAAACCAATGGAGAAACAGCAACATCGACGAAAACCTCCGTACTCGTATCAAGCAACACCTCGACATCCTCACAGATCGACATCACCACAGCACCGAAACCAAGGATAATCAAGAAACTAACAACATTATATGGAGGACCTATGGTGATTCTACGACCAAGAGACGGCTTCCTGAACCTTGCTGGAATCAACCTCACTGAGGACCAAGTCACTCTCCTAAATCTGGGTATAAACTGTCACGTTATGTCCAGACCAAGTGAGATGGCCCGGAAAGTGGAGTTGGAGATCCTGTTGGATGACATATTCGACCTCGAGACACAAAATAAGGTCACCACCAAAGACACCTTACAAGCAGAACTTATTGCAGAAGGAGGAAAGATTCGAGGCAACTACAGAAGCACTATACTGTCCCCCGAGCTCAAAGCGGCAGCTAAAAGCCTTTGTGAGAACAAGGAGATAGTCGTCAGGAGAGGTGACAAGTCGCCTATATACGTCATTCTTAAAAAAGACGAATATCTGGCAAAAACGAACCTCATACTCTCTGACCAAACTAAATTCCAAAGGGTAACGAAGGACACTACAGCCGAATTGAAAACAAAGGTTAACAGATTGATCGAAACTGTGAACGCCAAGAAATCCGGACTCCACCTGCCAAAGATTATTGGGGAATACAAACCTGGTTATGCGTATGGAAATGTCAAGACACACAAGCCTGGAAACCCACTTCGGCCAAACATCAGCCAGTCACCCACACCCACGTACAGACTGGCGAAGCGACTCAACGGCTTGCTCAATGTACTCAATGTACCTTGTGCTTTCAGCCTGAAGTCTCCAAAGGAGTTTGTTGACTTACTGCGGGGAACACGGGCCACAGGGATAAGAGCCTCATTGGATGTAGAATCACTGTTTACCAACGTACCTGTGGATGAAACAATTGGGATGATAGCGGACAGAGTGTATCGTGATCCGGCCTGTACTCCTCTTGATATACCAGAAAACATTCTAAGGAAACTACTCCAAGCTTGTACTAAAGAGGCACCCTTCTTGAGCCCAGATGGGCACATGTATAAGCAAGTAGATGGGGTCGCCATGGGTTCTCCCCTAGGTGTCCTGTTTGCGAACTTCTACATGGGTACCATCGAACAGCAGGTCTTAGTTGACATGAATTTGAAACCTGCCAGGTATGTTGACGACATTTTTACACAGGTACCTGATGTCAGACGTCTGCAGGAGCTGAAGGAGGCATTCAAGCGGAATTCTGTGTTGCGTTTCACTTACGAGATGGAGAAGGGTGGGAAACTACCCTTTCTAGATGTAACAGTCATGGAAAGGAGTGGAGGTTTCCACACTGCAGTCTACACTAAGGAAACAAACATAGGAATGTGCCTCAATGTCAAAAGTGACTCCCCAGACAGTTACAAGAGGAGTGTTGTTAAAGCTTATGTCGACCGTGCTCTCGCCACAGCTCAGGATGGAAGCAAGTCGATGAAGAACTCTGTAGGGTAGGCAACGGCTTCTCCAATGGTTTCGTTGAAGACATCATAAAAGGAAGATGAAACGCCATGCAACCTCTGAAGAGGCAACTAACACAATGCCTGTACCCCCTATTAGCTATTTTACAGGAACTTCTTTTCCACAGCTCATAAAATGGAGGAAAGGGTCCTGAAAGATATTGTTAATAGGAATGTTATCCCTACAGACAAAAATCAGAAGATACAATTGACGATTTACTATAAAACAAAAAAGAACGCCAACATACTCATGAAAAACTCTCCAGACACAAAGCAGAACGCTTTAAAAGAGACCAACGTCGTCTATGCCTTTAAATGCTCACTTGGGGACTGTAAGCCCAAAGAACTCGGTATATAGGCAAGACAACAACATTTCTTTCCAGGCAATTAACAATGCATAAGCAACAGGGCTCCATTAAGGAACATATAATCTCTTCCCACAGCCAGACCATCACCAGAGAAGTCTTAACAAACAACACAGAAATCATCGATAATACAGCGATTGCAGGCGGCTTGACATTTGCGAGGCACTACACATCAAGAAGTCAACACCAGCAATCAACAGCCAATTAATGCACAACTATATTCTACCCACTTCAAGACTCCGTACCAATAGAAGCATCAAGAGGAAGTATGGGCCAATAGGCCCTTTGCAGTTACTTCCATTCTTCCCTTTCATCTATGCCCATTGAACCGTGTTCTGTTTTGCGTTGAAAGTTTGTTCACCTGATCCAAAACTGTTGTAACATATCACCTCACCCAAATGCGAGTATATAAGACAAAAGCTGTTTAAATATTAGCATAGTAAAACTCTGTTTAGTGTTTGCAGGTTATAGTTGTGTGTGTGTGTGTGTAAACTAAAGTCTTTGAAAACTAATAAGTTATTACGAAACGCGTTCAAGTGTCGCGTCAGACTAGAAATTAAAATGAATTTTGGAGAATTGATTTTTCACTTACCATCAACAGTAAAAAGAAACAAAAGAAATATTGAGAAAATTCGAGTTAGAATTATTAATCTTACTTTTTCGGTCATATTTAACAACATATATATATATATATATATATATATATATATATATATATATATATATATATATATATATATATATATATATATATATATATATATATATATATATGTTTGTTGTTAAATATGACCGAAAAAGTAAGATTAATAATTCTAACACTAATTTTCTCCTCAATATTTCTTATGTTTCTTTTTACTGTCGATGGTAATTGAAAAATCAATTCTCCAAAATTCATATTATTTCTAGTCTGACGTGACGCTTGAACGCATTTCGTAATAACTTATTACATTTTCAAAGACTTTAGTTTACACACACACACAACTGTAACCTGAAACACTAAACAAGTTTTACTTATGTTAACACTAAACAGCTTGTCTTATATATTTGCACTTGGGTGAGGTGATATGTTGCAACTGTTTTGGGTGAGGTGAACAAACTTTTGACCAACACAAGACAGAACACGGAACAATGGGTATTAATTGGATAAACGAGAGGGAAGAATGGAAGTAACTGCAAGGGGCCTATTGACCCATACTTCCTATTGATGCTTCTATATTGGTACGGAGTCTTGAAGTGGGTAGAATATAGTTGTGCATTACTTGGCTGTTGATTGCTGGTGTTGACATTTGATGTGTAGTGCCTCGCAGATGTCGAGCCGCCTGCTATCGCTGTATCTATCAATGATTTCTGTGTTGTTTGTTAAGACTTCTCTGGTGATGGTCTGGTTGTGGGAAGAGATTATATGTTCCTTGATGGAGCCCTGTTGCTTATGCATTGTTAATTGCTATTGATGGCTCCATTAAGGAACATATAATCTCTCCATGGCTCCATTCTGATTTGGAGTTGATAGATTTAGGAAATTTGTTCTTTGAGAGTACTCACCTGGTTGTGCTTGCGGTGGTTGAGCTTTGTCTCTTTGGTCCCGCCTCTTGACTGTCAATCAACAGGTGTACAGATTCCTGAGCCTACTGGGCTCTATCATATCTACATTTGAAACTGTGTATGGAGTCAGCCTCCACCACATCACTTCCTAGTGCATTCCATTTATTAACTACTCTGACACTGAAAAATTCTTTCTAACGTCTCTGTGGCTCATCTGGGTACTAAGTTTCCACCTGTGTCCCCTTGTTCGTGTCCCACCCGTGCTGAAGAGTTTGTCTTTGTCCACCCTGTCAATTCCCCTGAGAATTTTGTAGGTGGTTATCATGTCTCCCTTACTCTTCTGTTTTCCAGGGACGTGAGGTTCAGCTCCTTTAGCCTTTCCTCGTAGCTCATACCTCTCAGTTCCAGGACGACCCTGGTGGCATACCGCTGAATCTTCTCTAACTTTGTCTCGTGTTTAACTAGGTATGGACTCCAGGCTGGAGCTGCATATCCAGGATTGGTCTGACATAAGTGGTATACAGGGTCCTGAACGATTCCTTACACAAGTCTCTAAAGGCAGTTCTTATATTGGCCAGTCTATCATATGCCGCTGATGATATCCTTTTGATGTGGGCCTCTGGGGACAGGTTCGGTGTGATATCGACCCCCAGATCTTTCTCTCTCTATTGACTCTTGAAGGTTTTCACCTCCCAGATGGTACC
>WNGS01041336.1:0-11279 GCA_020271785.1 Procambarus virginalis | reverse complement strand
TTTAATTTTTTATATAGTGTCGGACCCTAGTAGCACGAACACGCACATTCTCAGCCTAGCTATGCAAGGTCCCTTAGATCTTGCCTAATAAGCCAACGTTTCATGAATTAATATATTTCTTCTCTAATATTTTTTTCCTTATGAAATGTATGAAGCTACACACATTTCTATTATGATGAGGTCAATTTTTTGTTATGGGAGTTAAAATACGGTTAGATATTTGCCCGAACCAAACCAACCCTACCCTACCTAATGCAAACCTAACCTATCCTTTATAGGTAGGCATTAGGTTTGGTAGCCCGAAAAAGTTAGGCTTAGGGTCTATGGATTTAAGGTAGGGTTAGGTAGTGGAAAAAACAATTAATTCATGAAAATCTTGGCTTATTATGCAATTCGGGCCTTGCATAGTAGGCTGAGAAGGGCGTTCTGGCTACTAGGTACGACATTATATTATAATATATATATATGGTCTCCAGTGCCATATATAACTGAAAACTGACCAAGAACTACCAGAGTGCCTACTCTGAAGCCCATTACATGCCGAGAGTTACGGCCACTTGCGGCCCCATCTGGCGTACAGGACACCGTAACCGCTCGCCAAACACGACCGGACAAAAGAGGATGGTAGCCGGAGCTAAATATCCCTCCCCCCCACCCCCCGGCACTCTGATGGTAATCATTGGCAAAGAGAAAGTTCGTTTACTACTCATTGCACTGAATAATTTGCCTGATTCAGAGGATATATCAATCCTCTGAATATCCCTTAATAATTTGACATTTTGGTGCAAATTATTTGTATCAATAATTATAATCACAAAGATTTAAGAACGTTTGTTTCAGCACTGTATACTATGGAATGAAAAATATGAAGGTTTAAATTTGGTAAGTCGTGTAAGTCATTTTACGTCGTTCGAACAGGTTACGAACACTAACAGGCTGCTTGTACGGGAAGTGTATAGAGATGTCCCAGATATACCATCCAGGTTTCTACAGTCTTTCAACACCACGAAGCCTGGCGGGGATAAAGGTCACTCTGCCCTTTCACATCGCTGCCCTGCTATCAGACACGGATGCAGGTTACATGCTGCAGAAGTCATCCCAGGAGTGCATACCTATTAGTGTGGTGTGTGTGTGTGGTGGTGTGTGTGATGGTGGTGTGAGTGTGTGGTGATGTTGGTGTTGTGTTTGGTGGCGGGGGTGTGGGTGAAGGTGATAACCTGTGTGGGTGTGTGTGTTGTGTAGTGTGATTGTGTGTGTGTGTGGTTGTGTGTGTGTCCTTGTCTCTAAGTTCTGGTGTGTCCATCCGTTCCCCCTGTGGTATTTCCCTGAGGAAGTCCTCATCTCGTTATCGTTTATCCTCTTCGGTAATTCCGTCTTTTTCCCTCCGATCCCATCTTTGGATAGATTATCCCGACCTCCACCAGATACTCAAAGGATCTGAATACACTTTGGTCACTCATTCTCATAGTGGCTTCAAATTTGACTTCCTATATTTCTGACTCATTCAGGGTGAATATCAAGTCGCGTCTAGCTGGGTTCACTACATTGCCTTTCACTCTTGTGGGTTCCTTGACATGCTGGCATTAGAAAATTCCTTGTATGCCACTCCAGGTAGTGTTAGCTCTCCACGTATCTGCATGCACCTCCATGGGGTCCACACTTCCTCCTATTCTATCTTTCCATGGTTGAAATCGCCCCCTGATTAAGAGGCTTGAGCCATTCCTGCAGGCACCTGAAGCTGCTCTTTCTATTCTTTAATGGTTGCCATGTTGTCCCTATCAAACTCCTGCCTAGGTCTTCTGTCATATTCTGGGGAGGGTGTAAATGACATGCCAGTATTATCTTAGGGTTCCCACTCCAATGTTATAGTTTCCTGTTATGTATCGTCTGACCCGTCACCAAGGGCCCGGATTTCCATAGTGTGTGAGATGTGATAATGTGGTGTGTGTGTGCTGTGGTTGTGGTGGTGGTCGTGGTGTAGTTTGTGTGTGTGGTGCCTGTGTGTTGTCGGGTGTATTCACTTAGTTTGTATTCACTTAGTTTGTATTTTACGGGGGTTGAACATTGCTCTGTTCGGCCCGCCTCTCAAACTGATGTCAATCTACTGGTTACTAACTACTTTTTTTTATTTTTTAAAATATATAACAAACAAACAAACACAACCCCAGGCAGCAGCCCGTGACAGCTGACTAACTCACAGGTATCTATTTACTGTGGTAACAGGGGGCATTCAGGGTGAAAGCAACTTTGCCAATTTGTTTCTGCGGGGCGAATCGAACCCGCGCCCACAGGAATTACGAATCCTGAACGCATCCCCGGCTACCTGGCCCCTAACACCAGGCTCCTACACCAGGCTACCTGCCCCCCCTATGCTGTGTGTGTGTGTGGTTGTGTGTGTGTGTGTGTTTTGTGGTGTGTGTGTGGTGTGGTGTGTTGTGTGTGTGTGTGTGTGTGTGTTGTGTGTGTGTGTGTGTGTGTGTGTGTGTGATGTGTGTGTGTGCGTAGGTGTCATTTGTTGAAATTACATAAAAGTTTGGGTAGCTTTATTTGAATTTCATAACTGTATATATATATCTATATAATTAATATATATATATAGTATATATATATATATATATAATTATATATATATAATACATATTATAAATAATATATATATATATATATAATATATATATATATATTATATATATATATAAATATATAATATATCTATTATATATATATATTCCCAAAAAAGTGTAAGAAATTTTTATGAATAAAAGTCGGTCGTAGCCCTTAACACGTACGACCTGTTTCTGTGGATGACTAGTATTAACTAAACAGGTACATCTGGTCAATAAATTCGCAAATTTCCACAAGTGGAGAAACAGTAGCAAGCACACATATATCAAACTGAGTATAATTCTATATTTATATATAAATTTACCTACTCTATAAATGCACTAATGTGACTCTTATCTCTTATAAGGAAGACTATAGACATAAACATAGTCTCTCAGTTGCTGGAAAAATAATCGCTTACAAATCTGTGTCACAAAGGGATACAAGTTATTAGGAAAATCTTTCAGCTGATCACAAGTTGCAGTTTTAAAAGACAAATTTATCAAAGCAGCTAAAGACAGCAGTGCATTTTGTACTAATTCATAAGAAATCCCGTAATGCTAACAATAGTTATCTTAGAGCAGAACATCTGTAGGTTAATCTTATATTAAAGGAGCTTGTCCTGTTTGCTCATGTCCCAGTGTCAGCTTCTAAGAGGCATTTACCAGATCTCTTGAGACTGGTGTAGATTTCGGCGGAGGATTGTGACAGTGAAGGCGTATGCTCACACAAACACCATTCTGACTAGCACACTAATTGCAGATTATTTCGCATCTTGATATCCAACAGAACAGACGAACAAAATCCTTATTCTTTGGAAGTGACACTAAGGACTCCTTCGATTACTCTCAACAAACTATAGCACAGCAATATTATTCTGAGTCATAAACAACATGTTTTCTGCATCTTATATTTTCAGCTATAACCATTCACGCTAGCGAGGGCACCGCCTGTTTGCAAAGAGTGACAGGAGCCACCAGAGCGGTGTGCAAGAGTCAACTAGAGAGAGAAACTCCAGCACCGCCGTCAGCACCACACCCTCCAGAGCACCGCCAACACCACCACCTCCCGCCTGTTGATGTGCCTCCCTCACACACTAGCTGGGCTGACCTGCGTCAATAATATACATACTTATGTTAATATAACTCCTAGAGAAGCAGATCGAATCTCACTTCTCTAACGTTTAATAACAAATCTATAACATTCACTAACACTTCTATAACATTCAATAACAGTTATATAACATTCAATAACACTTCTATAACGTTCAATAACACTACTATAACTTTCAATACCACTTCTATAACGTTAAATCACACTTCTATAACTTTCAATAACACAATGTAAACTCTATTCACTAATATGTGATTGGGTTTTCCAACCATATTTAAACATGGTGATTCCACTCTAAGACAGCTACATTTAGGAATATTCCTAAATACACACGTCATAAACAATTAGCCAGAAATTAGTTAGTGGATTAGTTAGGCTGGAACGTCAGACCAGTACACGAACTTTGATTGGCCAAATTTAATTGATTAGAATCCCAAAGCTACAGGCTAAATCTGAATGTACAATGATACTCTACGCAGCACCCTAGAATTAAAAATAACCGACAGAATTACCAAAAAGCAGCAATAGTTATTTAAATTAATAATAAACAGAGATGGTAAATGTTCTTTCAATGATAGATACCTCCTTATATCTTTCTCACGTTCTCTTTTCAGTCTCTCTCTAACTTTTAACTCTGGTGAATGATATCTCGTAGGTAATACATATATATGAATGAGATTAGTGGGAAATAAATAGGAGCTGCCTTGTATGGACCAATAGCCCTTCTGCAGTTACCTTCATTCTTATGTTCGTATTTTCTTACCTGAGAAAGCTGAGATGTCACGAGACTCCATGACAGGGACGCTGTAGGTGAGCTGGCCGTCGACGCTATGCTGTTGTGTCTTGTAGTATAGACTGGAGATTTTGGCCGAGCACCGAAGATTCATCTCCCCGTTGCGGAAGTGATCCCGCGACACCTTGAACTGCAGGCCCAGTCGCGTCTGCGTCAGCCCTTGTTCAGAGCGGCTGCTGTTTATCCTCACCAGGTACTCGCGTGGAGCCTGTGAGGAAAGCGGCAGTTATATATATATATATATATATATATATATATATATATATATATATATATATATATATATATATATATATATATATATATATACATATATATATATATATATATATATATATATATATATATATATATATATATATATATATATATATACATATATATTGAGAGATGTAGAGATGTACGATTAAATTGAAACTGAGATGATTAATGATTAATGACGATGATTAAAACTGAGAGATGTACGTATATTCTATAACGTTCGTATTTTAAGGATAGGCGTACCCAGAGGGACACCCAGACCCAGAGGATAGTGTTGGGTTTGTGACGAATCTCACGGCCTTAGAGACGATGGAACCCCTATACAGACACAACAACTGTGAGAGTTCATGGACGGCACCTGTAGAGAGGGAAGGCCCACAGGCCCCCCCCGGCACCCCCACACATCCCAGCAAACTTCACGTCATCAGATGACCTCCTGGGGGCCATCAAAGCATCCACCACCAGAACTCTTCCCACATTCCTAAAGCTGCGCGCCCATTCGCAGCAGGGAAATATACAGACCTTCTAAGGAAAGTGAATGAGCGGTCTGAAACTCTTAATTCCGTAGCCACCATTAAAGCATGGCATAATTTGCTCCTGTTTGGCAATATTTGCTTAGGCGTACCTCCAAGAGGAGGCAAGTCACTAGCCTCATCAATCACTAGGGCAATAAATAATTTCCCCAAAGCCGACAACTTGATCCCTATCCCTCCTCAACGCAAAAACCGTCGTGGAAGACCCAAGAGTTCCAATGACAATTTCAACCTTGAAACACAGGGACCAAAAAATTGAAGAGGGTAACACAGTAGGGTCAATTAGGTTACTTACCAGTGAAGAAACAATAGAGCCTAGAAATACTGCAACTGCCGACTCACTGAGAGAGAAGCACCCTCCCAGAGTACCATGGGAACCCACTGCTCGGGACACAAATGCCCCAGACATGGGACCTCTATTCCTCTCAGCGTCAGAGGTTTACAAAGCCATCATGTCATTTCTGCCAGGCTCGGCAGGGGGATACACTGGAGTAAGACCTCAGCACCTCAAGGAGATGACAAACCCAGTTCTCGGAGAAGTTGCCGAGACACTACTGTCAGAGATGTCGAAGTTTGTCAACGACTGTCTCTCCGGGTTGATCCTAGATACAATTAAACCCTTCCTCTTCGGAGCATCCATTTGTGCCCTTAAGAAGAAGGATGGTGGAGTCAGACCTATTGCCGTGGGTAACACACTTCGGCGCCTTGTTGCTAGGGCAGCTGTCAGAAAAATTAGCATAGACGCTGCAACGATGCTTCGACCCCATCAACTAGGCTTTGGTGTCCCCCATGGCTGTGAAGCAGCAGCTCATGCAGCACGAGACTATATTAAGCACCTCCCAGAAAAGAAGGCATTAATTAAATTATACTTTAAAATGTTTTCAACCAGGTAAAAAGGGATGTGGTACTGGAAGCAGTTCGAACCAGCTTTCCTTGTCTACTTCCCTTCGTTTCAGCAGGGTACAGTAGGGAATCGACACTGTTGTTTGGGAACATGAAGTTGTTTCTGCAGAAAGTGTCCAGCAGGGAGACCCACTTGCCCCTTTCCTTTTCAGCATGGCAACTAAAGAGGTCACAAGCAGGTTGTACAGCGAATTCAACATCTGGTTCCTGGACGATGGCACCCTGGCAGGGACACAGGAATCCCTGCTAGGAGATCTTCAGTTAGTGAAATCTAAGGGAGAGGAGCTAATCCTCACCCTAAACCCATCAAAGTGTGAAATCATCTCATCCAGCCAACCAATCATAGATGCAGTACGAATCTTATTGCCAGGAGCCCAAGTGATCGCTCCTACCGACAGTGTGCTGCTAGGGGCACCTCTGGGCTCGAACGCCATTGAGGTAGTCCTCGAAGAAAAGCTTTAAGACCTGAGGAGGATGGAGGCGCGAATAGGGGCTTTGGACGCTCACGATGCTTTGTACCTTCTTACAAGGTGCCTAGCCTTGCCCGACTTACCTATTTCCTCAGGTGTGCTCCTTCTTTTGACAGCCCAAAATTAACGGAATACGACTCACTCCGAAAGACAATAACAATGAAAGTGTTAAACCTCTCCCTGCAAGATGACCAGTGGGACCAAGCAACGCTCCCAGTTAGACTCGGGGGTATAGGTATTCGCAAGGTGACACAGTTAACATTGCCGGCATTCTTATCCTCAACCAGTGCTACAAGTGAATTAGTGAATGAAATACTACCAGAATACCTAAGGAACCCCATTGGGATTCGCGATCCCAAATTTGTGGGAGGAGGTGGTCAGTGGGACACGCTTGCCAATTCACAACCTCGACCAACTTTTCCAAACGACGGTAAACAGGCCAAATGGGATAGCCCCATAGTGGAGAACATCGCCAAAGCATTGCTGGAGGCAGCATCGGAGAAGGACAGAGCGCGTCTCCTAGCTGTGCAATCCCACAATGCCTGGCACTTCCTGTTGGCAGTCCCTAATTCCGCCTTGGGCACCCGCCTGGACCATCGGACCCAAGTATTGGTGTTGCCCTGCGCCTTGCCGCCCCTATCTCCACCGAGCACCGGTGTATTTGCGGCAATGCACGGGCAGACCAATACGGCAGCCATGGTCTCATCTGTCGTAAGACACAGGGAAAGATTGCCAGACATGAAGCAGTCAATGACATCATCAAGAGAAGTTTGGCTACAGCTGGGTGTCCAGCACAAAGGGAACCCCAGTTGTGCAGACCTGACAACAGCCAAAAACGCCCAGATGGAGTCATCCTGCAGCCGTGGAGGGAAGGTAAGCAGGTCGTGTGGGACTACACGTGTGCATCTACATTGGCCGATACCTATCTACCTTACAGCACAGCTGAGGGAGGCGGGGCAGCCACCTTCAGGGAGATTCAGAAAACTAACAAGTACAGGGACCTAGAACGTTGTTACAGGTTCGTGCCGATAGGCTCTGAGACTCTGGGCGCCTGGGGTAAATGTGCACTTAAGTTCCTGAAGGAGGTGGGCGAGGAACTCATTGGGAAGACTAGAGACCCAAGAGCGGCCAGTTTCATGTTCCAGCGCCTGAGTGTCGCTGTTCAGAGGGGAAATGCGTGCTGTATCTTGGGTATGCACCCGAACCCTGAAGAGCTGGATGAGTTTTCGAACACTGATTGGTATATTGTTATATAAGTGGTGTTTTCTGTAAACTGTAGCATTGCAATAAAATCAAATAAAAAAAAATATTAAAAAAAAATAATAGGGGTGGTAGGAGAGGAAAAGAATTAAAGTATTCAGTGGAATCCACAAGGTCTTCTCTGAACACTATTTAATTTTCTTCTCTATCGAGGATGTGGGTCCCTTTAACCCTTAACATGCTCGGGGTCTAATATCCTGCTATCCGCACAGGCGCATGTCATTTTGAAAAAAAAAAAATTATTTTTTCTTCCTAACCTGTTAATTTGTGTTCACTGATCACGGGAAAAATAATAAAAAAATCGTAAGTGCCATATATTGCCCGCTATAGGGCGGGGAAGTCTGGCAAATTATAGGCGCTGACTCAGCATGCGTCCCAGGCGGTCTGTTGCTCGCCAGCTGTCAGGCCAGAGTTGCCACAAAGAGATAATTACCTAATTATTTCAATGTCTCTGATTGATGTTTCATAGTTTTTTTGCTGTAATATTATTCAATAGTGTGTAGTTTGATATATTTATATAATAAAATGAGTGAATCATTGCTGTACTCAAAAATATGGTGTGCATATTGTTGATTCAGTTATGTTCATCAATCAGTGAACAAATACTTTGTCGGTTATTACACTATAAGCACAGGTTATATATAAGTATCTGCATGTTTTGTTCACTATAACGAACCACTAAGTAGCTATTATGAGTCAAAAAGTAACGAGGAGTGACCGCCGTGTACCAGCCAGCCACTCCCGCCCTCCCTCCAGTCATCTGACTCGCCCACATTCTCCTCCCACAATACTGTTTTTGCTATAATTCACTATATACAGACGGTATATATAAGTATCTACATGTTTTGTTCACCATAACTGTACATCTAAGCTTGTATGGTGAGTAAAGTCACAAAGACATAGGACCTAACACAGTCAGCTGATGGCTGCCTCCCTCAAGGCCAGACGCACTAATATTTCTCCTCCAACAATACTGTGTGGTGTTATTACGCTATATACACACATTATAAATAAATATCTACCTGTTTTATTCACCATACTTGTACAAATAAACTGGTATGGTGCCCAAAGACCATCGTGGTAACCAGTAAACAACACCGTCGTCTGCACGGTGGCGTCGTGCAGACGACGCCACCGCCCTCACCAAAATGGCGGCTCCAAACCTTCTCTTGCTGTTATACCCTCTCATACACACGTTATATATAAGTATCTACATTTGTGTTCACTATAGCGAACCACTAAGCTGGTATGCTGAGTGCAGTCAATAAAAGGTGGCCACACACAGTCAGAAAACATCGCCACCACCCTCCCTCCCACAGCATTACTCCTCCCTCCATGGCGCACAGCGCTAAATATCATCGCAATCCTGCTATTATCAGAACCCTGGTCACTTTTATCACAGTCAGGGGTCTTCTGTAATAATATCATCGCTACATAATAGCATGAACAAGTATATTATGGCATTTTTAGGCGATGCTGTGGTCACAAGCTGAACAGCAGTGCTGTGAGCTCATGCTGCGTGCGTCAGGCTTGGTAGCTTACGCGATACTGAGGCCCCTAACACCCGGGAGTTTGGCCCACGATTTTTTTTAAAAATGGCGTCTGTTTACAAGAGCCCTGATGAAGTGTGGTGAACCCCGTGTATCCGCGGGCCGTTTAAATCTTGCGTAGTACTCCAACACTTCATATGAAGTGAGAGCAGTCGACTGGTAAAACGCCTAGCACTTCATATGAAGTGATGCGCACTTTAAGGGTCAAACGCGCATATCATATATAAATGATATCAGTGACAAAACAAAATCGCGCACATCATTTATGTATGATTTCGTGTCTAGCGCTATAATTTAAACACCCCGCCTGGGATAGGGGCAGCTATAGTACAGCCACGACTGATAGTTGCCAGATCCCACCTAGAAAAAAAATCCAGCCCAACATTTTTGGGAGTGAGAGGGTCAGTATTGCGCCAGCCACCAAGGCTGGCGCACGCAGCACGAGCTCACAGCACCGCTGTTCAGCTTGTGACCACAGCATCGCCTACAAATGCCAAAATATAAGTGATACTGCTATTATTTAGCAGTGATAGTATTACTGAAGCCCCCTGAATTTGATAAACTGACCAGGATTCTGTAACAGCTTGATTGTGGAGATATTTAGCGCTGTGCTCGATGGAGGGAGGAGTACGGCTGTGGAGGGAGGATTGTGGCGTTGTCTTCTGACTGTGTGTGGCCACCTTTATTGACTGCACTCACCATACCAGCTTAGTGTGTTCGCTATGGTGAACACAATGTAGATATTACATATAACGTGTTGTATAGTGTGAGATAACAGCGAGAGGAGTAGGTTGGGAGCCGCCATTTTGGTGAGAGGAGCGTCGTCTGCAGGAATTATCGTGTTGTTTACTGGTGACCATAAAGGGTCTTTGGGCACCATACCAGCTTATTTGTACAAGTATGGTGATATAAAACAGGTAGATACTTATATATAATGTGTGTATATATAGCATAATAACACCACATCCAATATGTTGGAGGAGAAATATTAGTGCGTGTGGCCTTGAGGGTGGCCGCCGATCAGCTGACTGTGGAGTAGCTACGTCTTTGTGCGTTTACTCACCATACAAGCTTAGATGTACAGTTATGGTGAACAAAACATGTAAATACGTATATATAACGTCTGTGTATAGTGAATAAATGCAAAAACAGTATTGTGGGAGGTAAATGAGGGTGAGTGAGGTGGTGTGAGGGAGGGCGTGGCAGTGAGTGGCTCGCTGGTGTGGGCGGCCACTCCTCGTGCTTTTTGACTCACAAGACCAACTTAGTAGTTCGTTATGGTGAACAAAACATGCAGATACTTATATATAACCTGTGTATATAGTGTAACAACAGCAAAACTATTTGTTTATTGTTTTATGAACATAATAATTGAATCACTTATATGCACACCATAATTTTGAGTACAGCGATGGTTCACACATTTTATAATATAAATATACCACAATTCACTGTATGGAATAATATTACTGCAAAAAAAACTAAGAAAAAATCAATCAGAGACATTGAAATAATTAGGAAATAATATATTGTGGCAACTGCCGTCTGACAGCTCGGGCGGAGTAGACCTCGTCTGGCGAAGGCTCTGCCAACGCCCCTTTTTTGCCCCACACTTCCCTACCCTACTGCGGCTAAAATATGCTACCTACGATTTTTTTGTTATTTTTTCCGTGATCAGGGAACAAAAATAAACAATTCTATAAGACGAAAGAATTTTTTGATTTTTTTTTTTGTTGCGCCTGTGGGTGTGAATTCCATTGGGGACCCCTAGCGGTTTGAGGGTAAGGGTTAA
>WNGS01041333.1:0-11088 GCA_020271785.1 Procambarus virginalis | reverse complement strand
TTTTTTATGATGTACACTTTATTATGCAAGGTTATACAGTTACATATCTGATTTTATACAAAAATGAACATTATGAGGACACAAGAAAAGTTCGCTTCCTAGAGGCTGTAGATTTCCTCGAACTCCTCCGACGTTGGGCAGGAACTGAGGATGCAGCGAGCATTTCCCCTTTGGATCGCGACCACTGAGCGCTGATAGAGAAAACTTGCGCTCTAGGGTCTCTTGTGGTGTCAATGAGCTTGGATCCAAGATTCTTAAGAAACCTTTTTGCACTCTCTCCCCATGGGCCTAGGGTCTCAGACCCTATTGGAACAAGTTGTACCGATGATCTAATTGCCTGTACTTGGCTGACTTGTGTCTTCTCTGTGTGTCGCCGCGGCTCCTGCTGTGCCGAAAGAGGGTTGATGTATGTGGCTGCCAGGGTGGATACGCAAGTATAGTCCCATGCCAACTGTCAGGCACCCTTCCACGGACGCAGTGTGATTCCGTCTGGTCGGCCGGCAAAGCTAACAGAGTCACGGTTCAGTAGGTTGCGGGCTCTCTCTCCGCTGGACACTGAGCAGAGGCAAGGCTTCTTTTAATGATGTCATTGACTTCGTCGTGTCTAGTGTGCCCCATCCACCAGATTTTCCACAGTGCAGGCCATGCAATCCATATTCAGCATCTGCCTCGCTGCAAGTACACCTATGAACAGTGTGGATAGGGGCAGCAAGACGGAGAGCGACTGCAATACGGAGCCCCTGCGGATCAAGACGTGTGCCTGTCGCAGACATAGGGACTGCCAAAAGGAAGTCCTCTGCATGGGAAGCCTGCACAGCTGTTAAGGCGTGCACAATCACTAGGGATTGTTGCTGCCTCCAGCAAAGCTGTTGCTTCTTTGTCTACAATGGGGCTGTCCCAACTGATTGTTTCTGGCTTTTGGCATTGCTGGTCTGAGTGCTGGGTCTGCCATGGCACCCATTTTGTGTCGCATTCCGTGTAGTGGGGGTCCTGTATCCCCGCTACATCACTGAGGGTGTCAGGTAGAATTTCCTTACCAGGTCATCTGATGCTGAGGAGGAAGACAGGAAGGCTGGGACAGCAATTTGGGTGGCGGTGCGGACACCCAAGCCACCGAGCCTAACAGGAAGAGTGGCTTGTTTCCACTGGCGTTCGTTGAGGGAGAGGTTAACAACTTTTCCAGCATGGTCTTCAGTAAGAGGTCATACTCTTCAAGCTTTCGGTTGTCGTAAGATGGGGCACACCTCAGAAAGTAGGTTAGCCTCGGAAGGGCATTTAGGTGAGGAGATAAAAAGCATCGTGGGCATCGATGTCACCTATTCTGTCTTCCTTCCTCCTAAGGTCTGCGATTTTCTTGTCAAGGATCTCCTCAATGACGTTAGACCCGAGGGGGCTCCAAGGAGGTGCTGTTCTCGGCAATAATGACATGGGCTCAGGCAAGGCAGACCTTATTCTAGCTACGATGTCTGGGTTGGAGGAGACTACTTCACACTTGGAAGGGTTCAGGACGAGACCCAGGCTTACTTTTTGGTTCCTTATTTTCCTGATATCAGCCAAGAGGTGGTCTACGGTGCCAGCTATAGTGCCATCATCCAAAACCAGATGTTGAACTCGCTGGACAAACTTTCGGTGATTTCTTTTAAGACTAAGCAGAAAAGAAGGGGAGCAAGAGGATCACCTTGCTGAACACCTTCACATGATCTGATTTCATGTTCACCAAAGAGCAGTTTTTACTCACCACTGTAGCACGATAGTATGAACGGGTAGAGGGGCCGGAAATGGCGATGTACGGCACAAAGTACTTCTGACCATGTTGAAGGCATTCTTAAAGTCCAGTTTGAGCAGGGCCTTTTCATCAGAAATGTTGGTGATGTATGCTCGTGCTGCGTGGGCAGCCGCTTCACAGCCTTGGGGGATTCCAAATCCTAGCTGGATTGGTTTCAGCAATTCAGCCGCTTGCTGGCTGACAACTCTTGTAGCAGCCTTGGCAATCAGGCGTCGGAGAGTGTTGCCACAGCGATTGGCCTGATTCCTTCGTCCTTCTTTTTGAGAGCACAGAGGGAGGCACCAAAAAGAGAGGCCTGATGACCTCAGGTATATCACCAGCCAGGCACATGTTGATGAACCTTGTAAGTTCCATAAGAAGATCTTGTGCAGCATCACCAACCGCAGGATTTAACATTTGCTTGATGTGTTGAGTTTTAACCCTGTAAAGCCGCCTGCTGACCCAGGTGGAAAAGAAAGGGCTGCTTTGTAGACCTTAGATTCACCAAGGTTAATGGGTCTGAAATGGTGTCGGCTGATGGCGGAACGATGTTGTCGCCTTGAGGGGCTCTGGGTGGGTGCTTGCTTTGCAGGGCTCGTGCTGTGGCAGAGTTTCGAGGAGCAATTTTCTCGTCACTGGTGAGGACTCTTAATAGCACTTGCGGTATTTCCCTCTTCATTTTCTTGGTGATTTGTGCTCTGATTTTGTACCTTTCTGGTATGTTGTTGTTACCATTTCTGTGGTGGGGTGTTTTGCTCGGAGAGGCAGGCGAACTAGGTTATCCCCCCTTGGGTAATCATTTATCGCCCTCAGGACCGAGGAAGCAAGTGATTTTCCCTCCTTGGAGGGACGATGAGGCATACATTGCCAAACAATGATATTATGCCACTCTTTAATGTTTTCTGGGACATCATTGACCCTTTTCAGAAGATTATAGAGTTTGGCTGCTGCATTTGGGCGGGCTGCTTTTGGGATGTGTGGTAATGTTCTAGCAGACGTCGCTATGATCGCTTGGGTGAGGTTTTCAGATGAGATTAGGTTAATGGGAGTCTTTTCCCTAACTGTCAATGGCAGCTGGCCATTGCTTCCCTTTGGAAGCTGGTGGGAACCACTGCATTTTACCTCGTTGAAGGTGTGAAAGTGGATGACACTTATATGCGGTCATATTTAATGAGACATGTTTAAAAAGAAAACCTGCTGCCAGTATACACCATATATATATAATATATATATATATATATATATAATATATATATATATAATATATATATATATATATATTTTATCTAGAAGGGCTACCACCTCTGGTGCAAGTGTAGGGACCCATAGCCTCGGAGAAGAAAATAAAGAGTACTCAGAGACCTTGTGGATCCTCACTGAACACTTTGATATTTTCTTCTCGTACCACCCCTATTCTTTTGGTATGTGTGTATATTTATTTAACTTTATTTGAAAATGTCATTACACAAAAAAGTTACAGTATTGATTACATGCAGGGTACAAGGCTGCTTGTCACAAGTTGAAAAGCTCCTCCACCTCCTCAGATGGCGGGCAGAACCATGGATGCAGTGAGCATATATATAGCATATATGCATATATATATATATATATATATATATAATATATATATATATATATATATATATATATATATATGTATGTATATATATATATATATATATATATATATATATATATATATATTATACACACACTAAAAGAATAGGGGTGGTAGGGGAAGAAAATATCAAAGTGTTCAGTGAGGATCCACAAGGTCTTCTCTGAGTACTCATTATTTTCTTCTCCGAGGCTATGGGTCCCTACACTTGCACCAGATGTGGTACCCCTTTTAGGTACCTTACCTTGAGGTTACCTTGAGGTGCTTCCGAGGCTTAGCGTCCCCGCGGCCCGGTCGTCGACCAGGCCTCCTGGTTGCTGTACTGATCAACCAGGCTGTTGGACGCGGCTGCTCGCAGCCTGACGTATGAGTCACAGCCTGGTCGATCAGGTATCTTTTGGAGGTGCTTATCCAGTTCTCTCTTGAACACTGTGAGGGGTCTGCCAGTTATGCCCCTTATGTGTAGCGGAAGCGTGTTGAACAGTCTCGGGCTTCTGATGTTGACAGAGTTCTCTCTCAGAGTACCAGTTGCCACCTCTGCTTTCAACGGGGGTATTCTGCACATACTGCCATGTCTTCTGGTCTCATGTGATGTTATTTCTGTGTGCAGGTTTGGGACCAGCCCCTCTAATATTTTCCACGTGTAAATTATTGTGTATTTCTCCCGCCTGTGCTCAAGGAATATAGATTTAGACTCTTTAGTCGTCCCAGTAGTTTAGATGTTTTACTGAGTGGATTCTAGCAGCAAAGGATCTCTGCATGCTCTCCAGGTCAGCAATTTCTCCAGCTTTGAAAGGAGCTCTCATTGTACAGCAGTACTCCACTCTAGAGAGCACAAGCGTTTTGAAAAGTATCATCATCGAATATAGAAAAAAAAATGCCTTGATATTGCCTAATAGGGAAGTGATTATGTATGAATTAGCGAGAATGGATGTAGGGGGACATTTATTACAATGGATACGAGGCTATCTTACAACCGGAAGTCCTCTGCACTGTTCCAAGGCTACAAGAGTGAAACTTAAGCAATGGAACTAGCACCCCACAGGAGGAGTACTCAGTCCTACCTTGTTTAATGTTCTAATTAATGCTTTACTAAAATCAATTCCAACTTGTCCCGCCAAAATCACTATCAGCTATGCAGATGACATCCTTGTACTACTAAAACCCACCGCGAAATGCAAACAATCTTAAATTGTATACATACAGCTTGTGAGAGCCTTGGTCTTGTATCAACGCTGCTAAAACTAAGGTATTTAACAGACAAAATTGGCAACGCAAAAGGGGACCACGAAAACTTAAGATAGATAATATACCAATAGACTATGTCTCGTCCCCCGTTCAAATACCACACAGTAGGCAATGTCCCCTTGTTGTACCCTCAACTGTCTTCAATAAGTTCAATCACAATTGTAGACAGAACTCATATTAAGGCCTCTCATACTGTTGTATGGCCCCGAAATATGGTGTTAATTTTAGAATAGCAAGAATGATGTTGATGTATTTAGCGTATATATGGTCTCTGATAGATTATCATGTACCAGCTTTAGTCCTGAAAAATGGCAGAAGTATTGATAGACTGAAAAAAATGCAAAAATGAAAGCTCGTCAGAATTAGACGTGGCCGTGCCTAATAACACCAAGGGTGTGCCGCACGGACATGCGGACAAGAAGTAAATATACTTAGCATTTAGAGATAGACATATGGAAAGTAATCTGTGCGATCTAAAGGCTTTTGCGTGATTAACAAAAACAACATTGGATGTTCAGTTGCTCCTGTTAGAAATCACATTACGGAAATGGAAGTTAGCGGGGACCCCTAAGTGTAATTTCAAATAACATCCACTCCATATTGTGTAAAAATGATTGGGGGACTGCATGATTGTAATACAGATGATTTATACAGTTCAGCTTTCCTTTCCCCCCTGGCCGGAGATAGTAACATGTTGGAGGCATCCGACCCCGCCATAGGCGCGCCCAACCAAGAAACTAATCACAATTCAACCCTCATCTCAGCTTGCGTGCTATAATTAAAGCACCATAAGAGCAACCACATTCACACACAAGTTACCAATCATGAAACAACATGTACACATGGAGTGCTATAGGGGGTCGGCTGTGACGGAAGCGTGCTGGCGAAGTACAGCTTACAAGGGAGTGGAGGAGATGCTGTTTATTGATCTCGCAGCTCGATCAAGCACAATTCGATACGTAAGTCTCCAATTAGTATACCTGGGTGTTGGGTGCCACAACGGGGCACAAGCCGAGTTTTTAGCTAGCAATACTGGTACGCATTCGACATTTAGGTGTTCTAAGGGAAACAGCTGAAGTGAGGCCTACGCCCTTGGTTCCTGACTACGACATAAAACAGTGTGACAATCAAGTTAACGGGCTCATAGGATCCCGGCGTCGTTGAAGGTGATGTATGGATGGTGGGGGGGGGGGGGGTCGCCGTAGGAATCCGGGCCCTGGTGCGAGGAATAGGCCAACTGTTTGGGACGGTCGTGGGTCAAAATCCAGGTGGTGATAGGGTGACGTCCTGATGGTCTTGATAAATGGCGTTTATAATGAAGTATATAGAGATATGAGTATATATTTAGTATAATTAGATATATTGGTGCGTGCGTATAATATTATATATGATATTTAGTAGTGGTAGGATAAGATGAATATTATACTAGAATAATAGACTAGATAGGGGTGTGCTAGATATCTATAGTTACTAGATATATAGTATATAATTATATATTATATAATATTGAACTATATAATAACTATATTATAGAAAGAAAATCAAAAGTTGTTCAGTGGGGACCCACAATGTCCTTTCTCGGAGTACTACTTTATTTTTCGTTTCCCGAGGCTATGGGTTTCCCGTACACTTGCCCAGAGGTGGTAACCCATAAGTTATTATATATATATATAATATTATATTAGTGTATATATATGTCTATCCGACAAATCCTGTTATTAGATAAAATACATGCGAACAGCAGGAGCGGCGTGACATCTGCGGGGGGGGAGGACTAGCAATACATCAGCCAAGAAGTCAACACCTTCCAGTCAATTCACAGCCAATTATAAACGCACAACATATATTCTACATCCCCCACTTCAAGACATCTCCCGCTCCAATAAATAAAACATCAAGAAATTAGGGGGCTAATAGGCCCTTTCTGCAGTTCTATCTTTTTCCCAACTTCTGCAAATTTATTCCCATTATTCCATGTTGGTCCTGTTGTTTGTGGTGTAAAGTTTGTTGTTTTCACCACCCAACTATTGTGTTTCACATCACCTCACCCAAATGGCAGGTATAAGAGCCAATGGGTTGTTCTTCCAGCCACTAAGAAGTTGAGGTGGCTTGGGGACTAACAACTAAAGGTCTTTTCGAACCAAAACCACTTACATTCAAATCTTCACTACACAAACGAAAACACGAACGGCTCAAGAGTGATCCGCGTCAAGCAACCTAGAAATAAAATTAAAAGTGTTTGGAGAAAGTGAGCAGTATTTACTTCATAGTTAACCGGCACCAAGCTAAAAAAGGAAACAGGAACGTGAAACTAATCGAGAGTAACAACCTTACGTGTTAGTAATATTATCTATAGGTACTACTTTTGTCCGGTCAAGAAATTTAATAATAGAAGATTCCTACAAGAAAGACACGGCTAACCAAAACGACACAATAGTGCTGTATGTATAAATATAGATAGATATAGATAATTATCACCTATTATAGCTGAAAGGATGAGTACCCCAACCCTCGCCTGCGCCTTGGAAGAAGGGGGGACCCATAACCTCGGAGAAATACCAAGCCATCAACGCATTGGAGGTAATGGTAGGCTTCCCCCTCCAATACCAGATTCCTGATTTGCTTTTTCTCACTACCACCCCCTTCCTATTTTTTTGTTATTTATTGCTTTATGGTGGTAAATTGACAAAAGGTTGCAAAACATACAAGAGAAATGCCTAACAAGGGGTTATGGATCCTCTTGAAGCGTTCCTCTTTGCTATCCCGGAACAGGAAACTGAGGACGCAGGCAAAGCATTTCCCTCTGGGATCGCCACACTGGAGGCCGCTGAAACCAAAAAACTACAAGACCCTTTGGTCCCCTCTGGTGACCGTCCAATGAGCTGTGGAACCCAATTCCTTGACGAAATCCCAGGCAACTCTTTGCCCCAAGGGGCCATGCGTCCCCTCAGACGCTAGGGGGTAGCCGGGGAGAGGTTGTGGAATTTCGGGGGACCTGCCCCAGGTCCCGCCATGTTACTTGAGAGATTTTTTGGCTGTTTCCCCTGTGGGCTAGGCCCTGCCCCCACCTTGCCGTGAAATCAGCTCCGAAGTGGTAACAATCGGTGGGGTCAGCCCAGGGTGGATACACATGAAGTAGTCCCCCACACACCAACTGTCCTTGCCTCCCTTCCCTGAGTAAATAATGGTGAATTGCCATCAGGGCGGAAAGTGCGTGGGAAAAAAATCCCGGGTTATCTGGGACCCATAAGGATGCGAGGTGTCTCTCTCCTCCGCTGGGCACTGTAGCACTGAGACGCGAGGGCCTTCTCTTGATGATGTCATTGTCCTCATTGTGTCTTGCATGCTAGCCTTTTGTGCTTCTGCAATGCAACTCATGCAGTCCATATTGGTCTTGTTCCACCCTCTTTCAAATACACTTGTATTCAGGTGTGAATTGGGGCACCAAGGCCGAGCGCCACTGCTACACGAAGGAGTTCTGAATCCTAGGCGCGTGCCCATTGCTGAACATGGGTACTACCAGGAGAGTCTCCTGCATGGGGGGCACCGGCACTGCCTCCGGAGGCGGGTTATTTCCCTCTGTCCTGATGTTGGCCGGGGCCCTTGAGCATGGCAATCAAGCTTAACTAATAAATACATAAATATATAATATATATAGATTAGATAGAATATATTAATATATATGCGTGTATACTGGGGGCAGGTTTTCTTTTAAACATGTCCCATTAAATATGACCGCATAATCTGCATTTACTATCTTCTGACTTAGAGCTTCCTATCCCTCTAAACTATTTGTTCTTAGCAGCAGGGCTTAGCTAAAATAGGATTTCTCCAAAACTCAGCGTTTCCAGCAAATGTTTTCTTTGTTTTGATTCATCCGCTGAGGATGATCCGTAGGCGTGGGCAAACGCGGTCACGTGGCTGTGTGGTGGTCAAGCTTGTCACCACACAAGCCCTACCACATAATCATTGATATATATATATAATATACTATATAATAGTATATGTATATAGTATATATATATATATATATATTATATATAGAGGGATTAAATTTATGCCTCAGTAGGGAATATTGACGGATATGGGAGCTTCTTGAATGACCACTCTACCGTCAAGTGACCAGATGCCTGTCCATCCCCAGGTTAACCTAATTTCTGAGGTGGTGCACCATAGTACAGTAGCCAAAAACTAAGTGGAGTATGAACTCCGGCTTATACACTGAAAATCATGGCTAGAAAAAAGACCCGTTAATAACCCGCTCTTTGGCGATGCAAAACCTGCAGTGGAAACAAGCCTCTCGTAAGACTTGGGGGCCTCAGAGATCGAACAGCAACGCAAAACGCTGTACCAGCCTTCCTGTACTCCTCATCGGCATCCGACGCCCTTGTGAACGAAATTCTACCTGCCCACGTACATCAGCTGCCAGGTGTACATGATCCCCATTTTACACGCTTGGTGGCCGACAGAGTGGGCCTCTCGTGCAAGCACATCACCTCAACCACCACCAACAAAAATAAGCTCCCAGCGGACAAATTCCAGCTGGGAAAATGGGCCCCCATTGGGTAAAGCAAAGTTTGCTGCAGGAGTGTGCCTGGGTGCTTGCATGCCAAACACAGCAGCGACGATTGCCTTCGCCTCAACAGTCGCAGTAGCAGCCCCTGCATGGTCTTGAGTGATGGGTTTCCTCGTAGGCAACCCCATATGTCCGGAGTAGCCGGGTTACACGCGTCTTCCTTCACACCAACAGGCGGGCACCATCTCGAATTGGCTGGGGGCGCACGGGGGCCGCCAGGGGACGGCTCCACTATTAACTCACACACCCAGAATTTTCATAGTGTGTATTTGCCGGGGGGGTATAAGAGGTCCCATCTGGATCTTAGCATGACGCTCACTAGCTATCGGTCTCTCACTCAATCCCATGATTACCGGTACGCCTGGTCCAATCGAAGCACTGCGATGGGGAAGGCAAATGGACTAGCTTCCGAGTGGGGTCAAACAGTGGAAGTTAACCCCATCATCAAGAGGAGCCTCACCACAGCTGGCCGCCCAGCCGAGAGAGAGCCCAATTACCTAACGCCCCCCGTAACCTCTGACTGCCCTTATTGGTCCGCCCCGGAGGGTATCAACAGTGAAACCCTCCTAGGAAGAATAGGACCAAGCAAGTTGGTCAGGGACTACACCGTCGCAGTATCAAAACCCTGGGCCGAACACACATACATTGGACCTCAGATGTTGCACAACCCGAGTGCGCCGCCTGCGCAACCCACAGGGAAGCAGCAAAATCCTGTAAGTATAGAGAACTTGATGATCAGCGCAATACTACAATTTGTCCCATGTGCGTTCTGAGTAACGACTCAGGCGGCCCTGGGGGTAAAAGTGCGACCAGTTTTTTTAAGGAACTTTGGTTCTAGGCTCATTGAAAACAACAAGGGACCCTAGACGTGCCAGAGCTTTCTTTCAATCAGCGCCTCAGCGTGGCAGATACAAGACGGGGAAATGCGCGACATGCATTCCAGGGGTTTCCTAGCCCGCTTCATCTGAGTGATCGGGAAGGAAACTCGACAAGACCTTAGATACCTATCTTGTAACCTATAGTGTTAACTATTTTTTTGTTAACACAGTTCATAATAAAGTCAAAATATATATCGGTGTACATAACAAAAGAATTAGGGGGTGGGGTAGAAGGAAGAAAAGAATATTAGTTGTTCAGTGGAGAAGATCCACAGAGGGTCTCCTCATGAAAATGAGCCACGTACGTTTATATTTTCTTCTCCGAGGCTTAGGGTCCCCACCCATTGGCACCAAAGTGAGTGGACCGCTAGTATATAGTGTATTGATAAGATATAGTAATTACCTAGAATAATAGATGCAGTAGTCAAGGATATATTAGTATATATATAATATGGATGATAAGACCTGAATCAGCATGGTGTAGGCATGTTTGTGAGTTAGGCGATGTACAAAAGATGGGGTAGGGGGGTTATATGTTTGTCCTCAAGCAATCGCCTGACTCTGAACAAAGTTCACAACGAGTAGCCCGGGGCTCCTATGGGGAGCCGGTTAAAAGATGGGGCTTAGGTAGATAAGGATATAATTCGGTCTCAGTGAGAAATCGTCATCGAGGTGCCTGTCCTCTGAATACTTATGGTTCTATTCTCTTCCTACACAGTTAGGCTAATGGGGTTCCCATTGGCGACTCCAGATGTGGTACATGCAGCTAACGCTAACTAGGAATTGAACGTCACTGTCCAGCCCTACTTTCTAACACCCGCTCGAGTTGCGCTATAGTTACAAATTCAGTTTTTCCGTTCATGAAATTAATTGTTTTCTGTACTTAACGCTCTAAACCTACTAAACTAGCTGACATTAGTCCTACATTTTCGTTCGGCTACCTAACTAACCTACCATAAAGATAGGTAGGTTAGGCCTAGGACGGGGTTTGGTTGATGTGTTC
>WNGS01041330.1:0-11940 GCA_020271785.1 Procambarus virginalis | reverse complement strand
GAATTACTCAAGTACCATGCAGGGGCACCAGTGGAAAGGGTACACTTAGACTTTTGGGACCATTGCCCAAGACTCAGAAGGGAAATGAATATCTTTTGGTAATGGTGGATCAATTTACAAAATGGATAGAATGCATGCCACTACCATCCCAAACTGCAGAGGATACGGCAAGAGCCGGCACTCGATGGATTCTTCACCGGTTTGGGTATCCATTTGAAATATTTACTGATCAAGGGAGAAATTTTGAGAGTGACTTGTTCACTAAACTTTGCGAAATGATGCACATCCACAAGACCCGTACCACAGCTTATAGGCCGTCAGCAAATGGCCAGGTAGAACGGTACAATAGAACCATCATGGATGACTTGCGATGTTACACTAGTTCTCAACAGAATAGTTGGGATGACTACGTCCAACACATAGCTGGGGCAATTAGGTCAAGCGTGAATCGACGAACGGGATTCACTCCTAACAAGTTAATGCTTGGCCGAGAAACTAACCAGCCGATAGATCTGATGTATCCCCAGGAGGGATTTCCTATCCAAGACGCAATACCCTATTTAGCGCAGTTGCAACAGGAAATAGAAAGGGCACACGAGCTAGCCCGGAAATCTCTCTCATCTACTCAAGAACGAATGAAGAAGGACTACGATCTGAGGGCACGATTACAGACCTATGAAAAGGGCGATCTGGTTTACCTGCTGGATACAGCACAGACAAAGGGGCAGTGTAAGAAATTATCGCCGCAATGGAAAGGGCCAGGAATCATCATACATAAATTTTCATCCTGTTTATTTAGGGTTAAACTTCAGCGTGACCTCATTACAGTGAATCATGATAGACTAAAAAAGTGTAAGGACCGTGTATGTCCAAACTGGGTGATTCAATTTAAACAGCACATGACACAAGTTCCAGAAACAACATCATTACCTTATCAGGACCTCTACTGCGTATGTTAGCGACCATATCACGGGAAATTTATGGTGCAATGTGATGGGTGTGCTGAATGGTTTCATGGGAGCTGTGTGGGAGCAACCATGGTGAATGTATGTTCTCAGCCGGAGTATATATGTCCGTGGTGTAAGAACGCACGTAGGGAATAATTTCAATACATGCCTTTCTTACTGTTAAGTCACTGTTTGTTGCAGCACTCCATCCCAACACAACAATGGCTACCAAGGAGTCATCATCTGATTACTCTGACTACGAGTCAGAAACCCCACGGGAATCAAAGGGACCAGGGAAGATCCGAGGTGTACCTATCATCTCAAAGTGGGGGTTAATAATGAAGTATTTGGATACTCAACTCCAGTTGAGTCCGATGGAACGTCCTGGAGGGGAAACACTAGAACCCCCGAAGGCAATGGACGAATTCGTTCCATCTCATTGTTCCTCTAGCGAGAATATAAGTCTGGCAAGACACCGCCAGGCAGGAGACACAAGGTCTCTTTCTGATGCTATCTCAAGCGTGGACACACGTCTCGCGACGTGTCACCTGGATTGTCTGGGCCCACATAATCCTACCAGTGTATTTACGGCCCCTTCCACTTGGAGTATCTCTTTTTTGACAGTCACTTCAGGGTTAATGATACCCTGACGACGGGAGACTTAATTTCCGGTGAGGACACTCTCCTCCCAGTTTATGCTATGCAGATAATTAACCAGCAAATCAAAGAGCTGAATCCAACACCAACCCACAGTCTGGCGGGCGGGGTCATGGCATACATGAACCCGATGAAATACCCGAGGAGCTGTGAGACTCCTCCCGGTTGGGTAATGTCATTGGGACGCTACCCAGGCTGTGCAGATGCCATGTCTCTTAAAACTTTAAGAATATATATGAATGTACTGCCAACTGTGCCTTTGGGTCCATTTGGGTTTGATTGGGAGACAGCGCTCCTGGGAGAACGGAAAGTACAAAGAGACGTTTCCCGACACGTTCTCCAATATGCCTCGGTGAGGCGACCTTTAGTCCTTTCCCTACGCCCCCGAAGGGGAGATATATCGGATGTACTCTTCTATACAGCACTCACCGATCTGCAGGAATTCTGCGGATCCGCTCAACCTATGCATTTGCGAGGTTTTACAGGGTCAGGAGAAACAGTTCAAAAATGGCTCAAGTTCTTCCCAAATACCTATTTCAGTTTGGATGTTGGGGAACTGCCAATGATCCAGCAGATAGATGCGTTGAAGGCCATACCGAAAGAGCGATTACTCCTGGAGTCAGCAGCACCAGTGATAACCAAGGCAGGACCAGACCCTCTTACATCACCCGCGTATGTCGGGGACGTGGGGATGTGTTGCAAAATGGCTGGACATGGACATAAAACTCCTGGCCAAAATCACTACTGAGAACGGCCAGAGGCTGTTCAATATTGTGAAAAAGAAAATGTAATAGAAAAAGAAAAAAAAACACTAATTGTACAGTGTAAGTGTAGTGTAATGTAATTGTACAAAGTGTAAACATAATTACCATTATAAATAAAGAAAATTAATAAATTAAAATTATATCTAACTTAATACAAATAAAGGGATGCAAGGAAGTACTTGCATGCCAATAAAATATATAATTTTATACTTATATGAATAAATTAAATATCTTGGTATAATATTATAAGTGCATCAAGAATAAATAATATACCAAAAGTGATTCATAACATGTATAAATAATGAACCAATTACAATATTCTTTTTCAATTAAAACTAGAAATTCTATTTCGTTACCATACACACCATTCTACTCAATGTGAAGCCAGTGGAGGGGTGCATCCAAGAAAGGTACAATTTAAGTTATATTAATTTCTAATACACCCCTTACTTTATAGAGACGGGGGGAGTGTGGAGGGAACCATATTCAAAATACCCGCCAGGGTAACTTTTTAGATTAGCCGCTCCTGATTGGTGGGTGGCAGCTCGACCCCGTGCATCTGCGCATCACCCACGCGCATGCCTGGAGGCGAGAGGGAGACCAGACGAGAACCACACCTGACCGAGAACAGACCTCTTAGTAACGCCCCCTGGACTGTGGTTATCCAGTACCCCATATTGGCCAACTATCATTGGACCTCGCCCATCCTCGCCCCTAGAAGCCGTCGTATTGCTTCAGCAACCCTGGGAGAAGACTTCAGCTCAAGGTGAGCCGCTGTTAACCCGTTTTCTCCACATTCTATTGTATGTCAATTACCACGTGGTTGGTCAGCCATAACCCCTAGGCGACCACCTCTACAATATTTATTATTCCATTCTAGTAGAATTGTGGTAATTCAATTATTGTTGTTCGTCCATGGGACAGAGTGATATTATTCCATGTATTATAATCTTGCAGGTGTGGAATTCCAGTACTGAGCGGTCAGATTAGTGTCAGTGTGTAACCAGGGATTCCTAGCAATTGATTATTGTGGAGTGAAACCAGATTGATTATTTTCTTGTTGTGTTCCCAGGGCCGTGACAAGTGTGATTTATATATATTTATATATATATATATATATATATATATATATATATATATATATATATATATATATATATATTAGTATATTTTGGTAGCAGTCTTTCCTGTAGACATATGTTATTAAATATGACCGAAAAAGTAAGATTAATAATTCTAACACGAATTTTCTCAATTTTCCTTATGTTTGTTTTTACTGATGACGGTAAATTAAAAATCAATTCTCCAAAATTCATTCTTTATTTCTTAGTCTGACGCGACACTTGAGCGCGTTTCGTAAAACTTATTACATTTTCAAAGACTTTAGTTACACACACACAGAACAACTATAACTGAACAGAGTTTAAATACCTGCATTTGGGTGAGGTGACATGTTACAATGGTTTGGGGTGAGGTGAGAACAAACACAGAACACGAAACAATGGGTATAAGGGAAGAATAGATCTGTAACTGCAGAAGGCCTATTGGCCCGTATTTCTTGATGTTTCTATATTGGAGCGGAGTCTTGAAGTGGGTAGAATATAGTAGTGCGTTAATTGGCTGTTGATTGCTGGTGTTGACTTCTTGATGTGTAGTGCCTCGCAGATGTCAAGCCGCCTGTTGTCGCTGTATCTATCAATGATTTCTGTGTTGTTTGTTAAGATTTCTCTGGTGATGGTTTGGTTGTGGGAAGAGATTATATGTTCCTTGATAGAGCCCTGTTGCTTATGCATCGTTAATCGCCTGGAAAGAGATGTTGTTGTCTTGCCTATATATTGAGTTCTTTGGGGCTTACAGTCCCCAAGTGGGCATTTGAAGGCATAGACGACATTGGTCTCTTTCAAAGCGTTCTGCTTTGTGTCTGGAGAGTTTCTCATGAGTAGGTTGGCAGTTTTCTTGGTTTTATAGTAAATCGTCAATTGTATCTTCTGATTTTTGTCTGTAGGGATAACGTTTCTATTAACAATATCTTTCAGGACCCTTTCCTCCGTTTTATGAGCTGTGGAGAAGAAGTTCCTGTAAAATAGTCTAATAGGGGGTATAGGTGTTGTGTTAGTTGTATCTTCAGAGGTTGCATGGCGTTTCACTTTCCTTCTTATGATGTCTTCAATGAAACCATTGGAGAAGCCGTTGTTGACTAGGACCTGCCTTACTCTACAGAGTTCTTCGTCGACTTGCTTCCATTCTGAGCTGTGGCTGAGAGCACGGTCGACATAAGCGTTAACAACACTCCTCTTGTACCTATCTGGGCAGTCACTGTTGGCATTTAGGCACATTCCTATGTTTGTTTCCTTAGTGTAGACTGTAGTGTGGAAACCTCCGCTCCTTTCCATGACTGTTACATCTAGAAAGGGCAGCTTCCCATCCTTCTCCATCTCGTAAGTGAAACGTAACACAGAATTCTGCTCAAACGCTTCTTTCAGCTCCTGCTGAAAGGAGCTGAAAGAAGCGTTTGAGCAGAATTCTGTGTTACGTTTCACTTACGAGATGGAGAAGGATGGGAAGCTGCCCTTTCTAGATGTAACAGTCATGGAAAGGAGCGGAGGTTTCCACACTACAGTCTACACTAAGGAAACAAACATAGGAATGTGCCTAAATGCCAACAGTGACTGCCCAGATAGGTACAAGAGGAGTGTTGTTAACGCTTATGTCGACCGTGCTCTCAGCCACAGCTCAGAATGGAAGCAAGTCGACGAAGAACTCTGTAGAGTAAGGCAGGTCCTAGTCAACAACGGCTTCTCCAATGGTTTCATTGAAGACATCATAAGAAGGAAAGTGAAACGCCATGCAACCTCTGAAGATACAACTAACACAACACCTATACCCCCTATTAGACTATTTTACAGGAACTTCTTCTCCACAGCTCATAAAACGGAGGAAAGGGTCCTGAAAGATATTGTTAATAGAAACGTTATCCCTACAGACAAAAATCAGAAGATACAATTGACGATTTACTATAAAACCAAGAAAACTGCCAACCTACTCATGAGAAACTCTCCAGACACAAAGCAGAACGCTTTGAAAGAGACCAATGTCGTCTATGCCTTCAAATGCCCACTTGGGGACTGTAAGCCCCAAAGAACTCAATATATAGGCAAGACAACAACATCTCTTTCCAGGCGATTAACGATGCATAAGCAACAGGGCTCTATCAAGGAACATATAATCTCTTCCCACAACCAAACCATCACCAGAGAAATCTTAACAAACAACACAGAAATCATTGATAGATACAGCGACAACAGGCGGCTTGACATCTGCGAGGCACTACACATCAAGAAGTCAACACCAGCAATCAACAGCCAATTAACGCACTACTATATTCTACCCACTTCAAGACTCCGCTCCAATATAGAAACATCAAGAAATACGGGCCAATAGGCCTTCTGCAGTTACAGATCTATTCTTCCCTTATACCCATTGTTTCGTGTTCTGTGTTTGTTCTCACCTCACCCCAAACCATTGTAACATGTCACCTCACCCAAATGCAGGTATTTAAACTCTGTTCAGTTATAGTTGTTCTGTGTGTGTGTAACTAAAGTCTTTGAAAATGTAATAAGTTTTACGAAACGCGCTCAAGTGTCGCGTCAGACTAAGAAATAAAGAATGAATTTTGGAGAATTGATTTTTAATTTACCGTCATCAGTAAAAACAAACATAAGGAAAATTGAGAAAATTCGTGTTAGAATTATTAATCTTACTTTTTCGGTCATATTTAATAACATATATATATATATATATATATATATATATATATATATATATATATATATATATATGCGAACAAGCCTGAATGGTCCCCAGGACTATATGCGAATGAAAACTCACACCCCAGAAGTGACTCGAACCCATACTCACAGGAGCAACGCAACTGGTATCTACAGGGATGCCTTAAACCACTTGACCATCACGACCGGACAAAAGGAAGTGATAGCCTTAGCTAATTGAGCCACTTCCCCGCCGGCACCTGGATGGTTATCTTGGGCATAGCATTTTATCAAATCACCTCATTTTTTGGGGCAACACGTGAGGAACACAAATGCGAACAAGCCTGAATGGTCCCCAGGACTATATGCGAATGAAAACTCACACCCCAGAAGTGACTCGAACCCATACTCCCAGGAGCAACGCAACTGGTATCTACAGGGATGCCTTAAACCACTTGACCATCACGACCGGACAAAAGGAAGTGATAGCCTTAGCTATTTGAGCCACTTCCCCGCCGGCACCTGGATGGTTATCTTGGGCATAGCATTTTATCAAATCACCTCATTTTTTGGGGCAACACGTGAGGAACACAAATGCGAACAAGCCTGAATGGTCCCCAGGACTATATGCGAATGAAAACTCACACCCCAGAAGTGACTCGAACCCATACTCCCAGGAGCAACGCAACTGGTATCTACAGGGATGCCTTAAACCACTTGACCATCACGACCGGACAAAAGGAAGTGATAGCCTTAGCTATTTGAGCCACTAGTCCTGCCATTATAGTCCTGGGGACCATTCAGGCTTGTTCACATTTGTGTTCCTCACGTGTTGCCCCAAAAAATGAGGTGATTTGATAAAATACTATGCCCAAGATAACCATCCAGGTGCCGGCGGGGAAGTGGCTCAAATAGCTAAGGCTATCACTTCCTTTTGTCCGGTCGTGATGGTCAAGTGGTTTAAGGCATCCCTGTAGATACCAGTTGCGTTGCTCCTGGGAGTATGGGTTCGAGTCACTTCTGGGGTGTGAGTTTTCATTCGCATATAGTCCTGGGGACCATTCAGGCTTGTTCGCATTTGTGTTCCTCACGTGTTGCCCCAAAAAATGAGGTGATTTGATAAAATGCTATGCCCAAGATAACCATCCAGGTGCCGGCAGGGAAGTGGCTCAAATAGCTAAGGCTATCACTTCCTTTTGTTCGGTCGTGATGGTCAAGTGGTTTAAGGCATCCCTGTAGATACCAGTTGCGTTGCTCCTGGGAGTATGGGTTCGAGTCACTTCTGGGGTGTGAGTTTTCATTCGCATATAGTCCTGGGGACCATTCAGGCTTGTTCGCATTTGTGTTCCTCACGTGTTGCCCCAAAAAATGAGGTGATTTGATAAAATGCTATGCCCAAGATAACCATCCAGGTGCCGGCGAGGAAGTGGCTCAAATAGCTAAGGCTATCACTTCCTTTTGTCCGGTCGTGATGGTCAAGTGGTTTAAGGCATCCCTGTAGATACCAGTTGCGTTGCTCCTGGGAGTATGGGTTCGAGTCACTTCTGGGGTGTGAGTTTTCATTCGCATATAGTCCTGGGGACCATTCAGGCTTGTTCGCATTTGTGTTCCTCACGTGTTGCCCCAAAAAATGAGGTGATTTGATAAAATGCTATGCCCAAGATAACCATCCAGGTGCCGGCGGGGAAGTGGCTCAAATAGCTAAGGCTATCACTTCCTTTGTCCGGTCGTGATGGTCAAGTGGTTTAAGGCATCCTGTAGATACCAGTTGCGTTGCTCCTGGGAGTATGGGTTCGAGTCACTTCTGGGGTGTGAGTTTTCATTCGCATATAGTCCTGGGGACCATTCAGGCTTGTTCGCATTTGTGTTCCTCACGTGTTGCCCCAAAAAATGAGGTGATTTGATAAAATGCTATGCCCAAGATAACCATCCAGGTGCCGGCGGGGAAGTGGCTCAAATAGCTAAGGCTATCACTTCCTTTTGTCCGGTCGTGATGGTCAAGTGGTTTAAGGCATCCCTGTAGATACCAGTTGCGTTGCTCCTGGGAGTATGGGTTCGAGTCACTTCTGGGGTGTGAGTTTTCATTCGCATATAGTCCTGGGGACCATTCAGGCTTGTTCGCATATATATATATATATATATATATATATATATATATATATTATATATATATATATATATATATATATATATATATATATATATATATATATAAATCACACTTGTCACGGCCCTGGGAACACAACAAGAAAATAATCAATCTGGTTTCACTCCACAATAATCAATTGCTAGGAATCCCTGGTTACACACTGACACTAATCTGACCGCTCAGTACTGGAATTCCACACCTGCAAGATTATAATACATGGAATAATATCACTCTGTCCCATGGACGAACAACAATAATTGAATTACCACAATTCTACTAGAATGGAATAATAAATATTGTAGAGGTGGTCGCCTAGGGGTTATGGCTGACCAACCACGTGGTAATTGACATACAATAGAATGTGGAGAAAACGGGTTAACAGCGGCTCACCTTGAGCTGAAGTCTTCTCCCAGGGTTGCTGAAGCAATACGACGGCTTCTAGGGGCGAGGATGGGCGAGGTCCAATGATAGTTGGCCAATATGGGGTACTGGATAACCACAGTCCAGGGGGCGTTACTAAGAGGTCTGTTCTCGGTCAGGTGTGGTTCTCGTCTGGTCTCCCTCTCGCCTCCAGGCATGCGCGTGGGTGATGCGCAGATGCACGGGGTCGAGCTGCCACCCACCAATCAGGAGCGGCTAATCTAAAAAGTTACCCTGGCGGGTATTTTGAATATGGTTCCCTCCACACTCCCCCGTCTCTATAAAGTAAGGGGTGTATTAGAAATTAATATAACTTAAATTGTACCTTTCTTGGATGCACCCCTCCACTGGCTTCACATTGAGTAGAATGGTGTGTATGGTAACGAAATAGAATTTCTAGTTTTAATTGAAAAAAGAATATTGTAATTGGTTCATTATTTATACATGTTATGAATCACTTTTGGTATATTATTTATTCTTGGTGCACTTATAATATTATACCAAGATATTTAATTTATTCATATAAGTATAAAATTATATATTTTATTGGCATGCAAGTACTTCCTTGCATCCCTTTATTTGTATTAAGTTAGATATAATTTTAATTTATTAATTTTCTTTATTTATAATGGTAATTATGTTTACACTTTGTACAATTACATTACACTACACTTACACTGTACAATTAGTGTTTTTTTTTCTTTTTCTATTACATTTTCTTTTTCACAATATTGAACAGCCTCTGGCCGTTCTCAGTAGTGATTTTGGCCAGGAGTTTTATGTCCATGTCCAGCCATTTTGCAACACATCCCCACGTCCCCGACATACGCGGGTGATGTAAGAGGGTCTGGTCCTGCCTTGGTTATCACTGGTGCTGCTGACTCCAGGAGTAATCGCTCTTTCGGTATGGCCTTCAACGCATCTATCTGCTGGATCATTGGCAGTTCCCCAACATCCAAACTGAAATAGGTATTTGGGAAGAACTTGAGCCATTTTTGAACTGTTTCTCCTGACCCTGTAAAACCTCGCAAATGCATAGGTTGAGCGGATCCGCAGAATTCCTGCAGATCGGTGAGTGCTGTATAGAAGAGTACATCCGATATATCTCCCCTTCGGGGGCGTAGGGAAAGGACTAAAGGTCGCCTCACCGAGGCATATTGGAGAACGTGTCGGGAAACGTCTCTTTGTACTTTCCGTTCTCCCAGGAGCGCTGTCTCCCAATCAAACCCAAATGGACCCAAAGGCACAGTTGGCAGTACATTCATATATATTCTTAAAGTTTTAAGAGACATGGCATCTGCACAGCCTGGGTAGCGTCCCAATGACATTACCCAACCGGGAGGAGTCTCACAGCTCCTCGGGTATTTCATCGGGTTCATGTATGCCATGACCCCGCCCGCCAGACTGTGGGTTGGTGTTGGATTCAGCTCTTTGATTTGCTGGTTAATTATCTGCATAGCATAAACTGGGAGGAGAGTGTCCTCACCGGAAATTAAGTCTCCCGTCGTCAGGGTATCATTAACCCTGAAGTGACTGTCAAAAAAAGAGATACTCCAAGTGGAAGGGGCCGTAAATACACTGGTAGGATTATGTGGGCCCAGACAATCCAGGTGACACGTCGCGAGACGTGTGTCCACGCTTGAGATAGCATCAGAAAGAGACCTTGTGTCTCCTGCCTGGCGGTGTCTTGCCAGACTTATATTCTCGCTAGAGGAACAATGAGATGGAACGAATTCGTCCATTGCCTTCGGGGGTTCTAGTGTTTCCCCTCCAGGACGTTCCATCGGACTCAACTGGAGTTGAGTATCCAAATACTTCATTATTAACCCCCACTTTGAGATGATAGGTACACCTCGGATCTTCCCTGGTCCCTTTGATTCCCGTGGGGTTTCTGACTCGTAGTCAGAGTAATCAGATGATGACTCCTTGGTAGCCATTGTTGTGTTGGGATGGAGTGCTGCAACAAACAGTGACTTAACAGTAAGAAAGGCATGTATTGAAATTATTCCCTACGTGCGTTCTTACACCACGGACATATATACTCCGGCTGAGAACATACATTCACCATGGTTGCTCCCACACAGCTCCCATGAAACCATTCAGCACACCCATCACATTGCACCATAAATTTCCCGTGATATGGTCGCTAACATACGCAGTAGAGGTCCTGATAAGGTAATGATGTTGTTTCTGGAACTTGTGTCATGTGCTGTTTAAATTGAATCACCCAGTTTGGACATACACGGTCCTTACACTTTTTTAGTCTATCATGATTCACTGTAATGAGGTCACGCTGAAGTTTAACCCTAAATAAACAGGATGAAAATTTATGTATGATGATTCCTGGCCCTTTCCATTGCGGCGATAATTTCTTACACTGCCCCTTTGTCTGTGCTGTATCCAGCAGGTAAACCAGATCGCCCTTTTCATAGGTCTGTAATCGTGCCCTCAGATCGTAGTCCTTCTTCATTCGTTCTTGAGTAGATGAGAGAGATTTCCGGGCTAGCTCGTGTGCCCTTTCTATTTCCTGTTGCAACTGCGCTAAATAGGGTATTGCGTCTTGGATAGGAAATCCCTCCTGGGGATACATCAGATCTATCGGCTGGTTAGTTTCTCGGCCAAGCATTAACTTGTTAGGAGTGAATCCCGTTCGTCGATTCACGCTTGACCTAATTGCCCCAGCTATGTGTTGGACGTAGTCATCCCAACTATTCTGTTGAGAACTAGTGTAACATCGCAAGTCATCCATGATGGTTCTATTGTACCGTTCTACCTGGCCATTTGCTGACGGCCTATAAGCTGTGGTACGGGTCTTGTGGATGTGCATCATTTCGCAAAGTTTAGTGAACAAGTCACTCTCAAAATTTCTCCCTTGATCAGTAAATATTTCAAATGGATACCCAAACCGGGTGAAGAATCCATCGAGTGCCGGCTCTTGCCGTATCCTCTGCAGTTTGGGATGGTAGTGGCATGCATTCTATCCATTTTGTAAATTGATCCACCATTACCAAAAGATATTCATTTCCCTTCTGAGTCTTGGGCAATGGTCCCAAAAAGTCTAAGTGTACCCTTTCCACTGGTGCCCCTGCATGGTACTTGAGTAATTCATGCCTACTGGATTTGGATGCTTTTTTGTTGATACTGCAGAGATGGCTCGAAGCCACATAGTTCGCAACCTGAGTTGTTAGTCCGTACCAAAAATACTTTGCTTTGACTCTCTCTAACGTGCGATTCCT
>WNGS01041325.1:0-11080 GCA_020271785.1 Procambarus virginalis | reverse complement strand
GGTTTCATAATGCTGTTGTGTAAAAAACTAGAATGAGAGCTATTTATTAAAACTATTATTGTAAACTATTACTTTAAGTGAGATCCCTTGGTTGTTTTAGCATAAGGTGGACATGAATATGAACGAGATTGGGTGAAAATATATAGGAGCTTCCTCGTATGGGTCAATAGGACTTCTGCAGTTGCCTTTATTCTAATGTTCATCTTACCTGCTATGCTGCCAGATGTACGATTCTGATTAAATTGCTGTACGACATTTGGGCATCTATTTTAATTTTGAACTTATCAATGCATAATGATTACAATTTTGGATGACTAAAATGTATATTCTTAACCTCTGATTAGGTTAGGTGGGGATGGTTAGTCATTTTTGAATAATAATATGCTAGTAGGACGCTAAAGGCGGCATTGGCCATCTGGTGACGTCACACATAGTTGACCAGTCAGGTGCTGTGATACCTTGACACTTATATGCTAATGGCCAGTAATACCTCATCCCTATACCTGAGGTCGCTTTTTGTGATGTCACTAAACAATGACAGCAACTGGTCTGTAAAATGTATTTTGTTTATAAATAATAAGTTAGGTTAGGTTAGGTTAGGATGGTTTGATCGGGTTTATGAATAACAGAAAATATGAGCATTGAGCGGAAATACGAGCCAATGTAGCTGAATATTGCCTATGATGCTACAGAGTACAGTTGAGGTATTGGTAGTGATTAAGAGTTCACACTTATGTGTGAACCTCCTAAGGACCGGCATTAGCACGTTGGCTGGAAGCTTATTGGCGGCTTACAGCGCATTAGGGATGATGACGTCACAAAAGAAGATGACTGCAGAAGGTCTTATTTCAAAACATGAGAGACTTGCTTTTACTGAATGAATATTTGAATTTGTTATATGCTACAGTAAGGTGTAGGGGAGGCATTTTTTTGAGCGAATGTGAGATGTGCATATATATATATATATATTGCGTTTATGCAGTAATTATTGGATTAGTACTGAAATCGCATTGAAGTCACCACGCCTGGTAGGGAACTGTTTTCATACAAATGGATGATAGTGGTTTTCATTTTTATTTGTCCTATGCTCAATAAGCAATCTCTGAAGAAAAGATCGACAAAGCTTAAATTACATTCTCTAGAAAGGCGAAGAAATAGATGTATCATGATAGAGCTGTGAATGAATGACATGATAAACTGGGATATTATAGGCTATTAAAATTATCAACACTAGACAGAACATGAATTAATGGGCATAAATTGCAATGAGTTTTAGATTTAGGAAAAAGACCTCGGTAAATACTGGATGTAACAGGGGTGAACTCATTTCTTATGTTGATATGAAATCTTAGACAATGGGAAACAGTATGGCAATACCTTATTGAGAAAAAACGAGCATATAATGGTTAGCGCTATTGCACATTAGGCTGGACAGAAGACAGCATTTGAATCCCCCTTTGCTATAAATATTGAAAAAAATGGGAATAAATACACTATAACAGAAAACGGACTTGAGACAGGGAGATGGAGACGGGGTGACCATTAGCGATCCCTGAGGTAATGAAAAATGATGGGGCCAGGAGCCGGCCTCTTAATCCCCAGGTAAGTTGATGACGTCATAACCATTAGCGATGCCCGTGCATGGGTCAGCGGGGTAACGAAAAAACATGAGGACATATCGCGGCAGTTGAATCTCACGGGCTAACGAAAAAACATGAGGACATATCGCGGCCGTTGAATCTCATCGGGCTAACGAAAAAACATGAGGACATATCGCGGCCGTTGAATCTCATCGGGGCAACGAAAAAACATGAGGACATATCGCGGCCGTTGAATCTCATCGGGCTAACGAAAAAACATGAGGACATATCGCGGCCGTTGAATCTCACCGGGGCAACGAAAAAACATGAGGACATATCGCGGCCGTTGAATCTCATCGGGGTAACGAAAAACACACGACTCAAATCGGCGCCGTTTAATCTCACCGGGGTAACGAAAAACACACGACTCAAATCGGCGCCGTTTAATCTCACCGGGGTAACGAAAAACACACGACTCAAATCGGCGCCGTTTAATCTCACCGGGTAACGAAAAACACACGACTCAAATCGGCGCCGTTTAATCTCACCGGGGTAACGAAAAACACACGACTCAAATCGGCGCCGTCGAAAAAAGCAAAACGGCGCCGATTTGTGTCTTCTTATACTACTAACTGGGAGGAAGCGGCACTCAACTGGGAGGAAGCGGCACTCAACTGGGAGGAAGCGGCACTCAACTGGGAGGAAGCGGCACTCAACTGGGAGGAAGCGGCACTCAACTGGGAGGAAGCGGCACTCAACTGGGAGGAAGCGGCACTCAACTGGGAGGAAGCGGCACTCAACTGGGAGGAAGCGGCACTCAACTGGGAGGAAGCAGCACTCAACTGGGAGGAAGCAGCACTCAACTGGGAGGAAGCAGCACTCAACTGGGAGGAAGCAGCACTCAACTGGGAGGAAGCAGCACTCAACTGGGAGGAAGCAGCACTCAACTGGGAGGAAGCAGCACTCAACTGGGAGGAAGCAGCACTCAACTGGGAGGAAGCAGCACTCAACTGGGAGGAAGCAGCACTCAACTGGGAGGAAGCAGCACTCAACTGGGAGGAAGCAGCACTCAACTGGGAGGAAGCAGCACTCAACTGGGAGGAAGCAGCACTCAACTGGGAGGAAGCAGCACTCAACTGGGATCTAACCTCCCTTGTTACTTTTGCTTGACATTATGAGACCGTGATGGAGGACGAGTGCTGTGGTGAGCCTACAGTTCGTTCGAAAGGCAAAGCAACGAAGTGCAAGTCCTTCAAAGTGCTCAAAACGAAAAGGAAGGAACTAAGCGAATTTTAGTTGTGCGAGATTCCCAGGCGAGGTATTTAGACAAAATGTTCTTCGCCATAGATAGTGGGAACAGGTTAAGGGTTTGCTATCCAGGAGCTGGTGTGGGGTTTTCTATTTTGCTTTCCCAACTGCAATGTTTACGTCGCCAATGTACATGTGGCAGACGCTTCATGAAGCTGTCGGAATCAGCAGAGAAAATTCGAGAGCAACTGTACAGGGCCTGGGAGCAAGGTCGAGTTAGAGTCCTTGTGGGTCTCTTCTCAGACTAGCCTCACCTGGTCCTGGTCCACGTTGATCGTTGGAATCTCCTCAATGCTTTAACACTTTAAGGGACTCCTAGGGTCCTCATCACATTTAGAGTTTAGTGTATAATAGGCAACTGTGTTGAAGACACCTGGAGCTGAAGGCTTGAGTAAATAGTTGGCAGTATTCAGAAGTGGTTCAACAGAAACACCGCATAAAGCTTAACAGTAGTTTATCTACTAACTTAACCACTAATACAAAGGGTGCTTGATTTAATTTAGATTGGCGTCAGAAAGACTATGGTTGCATTAGCGAGACTCTTTACGTCTGGCTAATCGATTCGGATCCACTCGTGGAGAAACACCTAACTTAACACAACTGACAGCCAATCATTAACACGGCAAACCTAATTGCCGGTGTGCAAAGGAATCACAAGAGTTCCAACCGGATACTCTGGTAATGATGCGCAATAAATCACAATAACACTCAATGGGACAGGCAATAACATACACAATAATAATAATACACAATAACTAAATGTGTAGTGTATGTGAAGCTCACATTCACAGACAAGTGTAATGTGATACCACACAGATAAACACGCATACACCGTCGGGTGTCTAGGTCTCCACCTATACGTGTGTTGGGTATAAGGCGGCAAAAACTGTGGTTGATCCCTCAAGTCAACACACACACAATAACAATATCTTGTACTTACAGGTAGGCTACCTCTCTTAGTCACTCACTCAGGCACATTTATGCAAGAACTCTTAGGTGGTCTGACAGCTTGTTTCGCTCGACGACAGGCTTTCCCACAAACAGTACTTGACACAGTGGGTACTCGCAGAAGGGCGCGCTGTATATATAACAGACATACGCACACACTTTATGGCGCTGGCGGTGATTAAGGGTGGTGAGGTCACGTTGTACAGTGAGGCAAGGCGGCTGGCGGCTCGAGGAAAGGGACAGCTCTGGACAGCTACACGCTCTGGACAGTGGCGGCTGGCAGCAGCAGGTTATATCGTACCATGCGGTACACTGTGGTAAAGTAACACAGGTTACTTAGGCAGCAGCACTCCTTAGTTCACTCTAGGTCACTCGACTATCACAATTTGTCACCAAGGGTTACCTGATACCAGTGTTTCGCTCTGGGGATTTGTCACTAGGTTTCTAAACAGTATAGTCACGATCGCGATTCTGAGCGAGCGTTGATATATCGAAAAGACGCCTAGTTTAACTTGACAGTGAGGAATGGACGGTATTCCGTCTATTGGCTGATAGACAGAACCGGACACGTCCTCTATGTACGGGCTTCCTCACGTGAATATCATTGCAAGAAAATGCAGGGCTCCGTGGGGCACAAACACAAGGGGTTGCAATTGACCAATGGCGTTTCAGCAAAAGAGAGTGAACCAATCATATTGATCTTTCCATGATCAGTAGCAGAGGTGACGTCATGACCACATCACAGTTGTTATTCTCCATCGCGCCGGTTGAGGCTGACCCCAGAGGTCAGATCTTTTGCCTCGCTGGCGCCCCCTCTCTCACGCCTGGCACCTCCTATGTGTACTCTATGGCGTGGATGCCTAACTTCCCTGTATCTACTTCCTGCCTGGACATACGGTGGCCTCCGTATTTTAAACGTATTCCTGGTTAAGTGGGCATCCTGGAGATACCCAACATGACAGTTTACTATCCAGGGTTAACAGAAATAGGGCTTGTGCACGAGATCAGTGCACTGTGCACTGCAATGAGCCATTCAAGTCAGCTGTGCGAGAATCTTGACAGACCATCCTCTCACTGCTGGAATTGGTGATATGTTGGCATCNAGACCAGCCACAACACTGGCCTACCTGTTGACTGTGGGTCAACAGAGGCACTACTGCCCCCCACCAGGACCAGCCACACACTGGCCTACCTGTTGACTGTGGGGTCAACAGAGGCACTACTGCCCCCCCCCCCAGGACCAGCCACAACACTGGCCTACCTGTTGACTGTGGGGTCAACAGAGGCACTACTGCCCCCCCCCCCAGGACCACCCACACACTGGCCTACCGCCGGCGACCTGTTGACTGTGGGGTCAACAGAGGCACTACTGCCCCCCCCCAGGACAGTAGTATAAACCAGGACAGAACGCTGCAATTTTGCTTTTTCCGACTGCAGCGTTCTGTCCGCATGTTTTTTCGTTACCCCGGTGAGATTCAACTGCAGCGTTCTGTCCGCATGTTTTTTCGTTACCCCGGTGAGATTCAACTGCAGCGTTCTGTCCTCATGTTTTTTCGTTACCCCGGTGAGATTCAACTGCAGCGTTCTGTCCGCATGTTTTTTCGTTACCCCGGTGAGATTCAACTGCAGCGTTCTGTCCGCATGTTTTTTCGTTACCCCGGTGAGATTCAACTGCAGCGTTCTGTCCGCATGTTTTTTCGTTACCCCGGTGAGATTCAACTGCAGCGTTCTGTCCGCATGTTTTTTCGTTACCCCGGTGAGATTCAACTGCAGCGTTCTGTCCGCATGTTTTTTCGTTACCCCGGTGAGATTCAACTGCAGCGTTCTGTCCGCATGTTTTTTCGTTACCCCGGTGAGATTCAACTGCAGCGTTCTGTCCGCATGTTTTTTCGTTACCCCGGTGAGATTCAACTGCAGCGTTCTGTCCTCATGATTTTTCGTTACCCCGGTGAGATTCAACTGCAGCGTTCTGTCCGCATGTTTTTTCGTTACCCCGGTGAGATTCAACTGCAGCGTTCTGTCCTCATGTTTTTTCGTTACCCCGGTGAGATTCAACTGCAGCGTTCTGTCCTCATGTTTTTTCGTTACCCCGGTGAGATTCAACTGCAGCGTTCTGTCCTCATGATTTTTCGTTGCCCCGGTGACCCATGCACGGGCATCGCTAATGGTCAATGACGTCATCAACTTACCTGGGGATTAAAAGGCCGGCTCCTGGCCCCATCATTTTTCGTTACCTCAGCGACCCCGCACAGGCATTACTAATAGTCACCCTGGCTCCATCTCCCCTTTTAAGTCCGTTTTCTGTTATAGTGTATTTATTCCCATTTTTTCAATATTTAAAGCAAAGGGGGATTCAAATGCTGTCTTCTGTCGAGCCTAATGTGCAATGGCGCTAACCATTATATGCTCGTTTTTTCTCAATAAGGTATTACTGTACTGTTTCCCATTGTAGCTAAGATTTCATATTAACATAAGAAATGAGTTCAAACCCTGTTACAGAACCAGTATTTACCCAGGTCTTTTTCCTAAATCTAAAACTCATTGCAATTTATGCCCATTATTTCATGTTCTGTCCAGTGTTGATAATTTTCATAGCCTATGAATATCCCAGTTTATCATGTCCATTCATTCGCAGCTCTATCATGTACATCTATTTCTTCGCCTTTCTAGAGAATGTAATTTAAGCTTTGTCGATCTTTTCTTCAGAGATTGCTTATTGAGCATAGGACAAATAAAAATGAAAACCTACTATCATCCATTTGTATGAAAACAGTTCCCTACCAGGCGTGGTGACTTCAATGCGATTTCAGTACTAATCCAATATTACTGCATAACGCATAAATATATATATATGCACGTACATAAATATATATGCACATCTCACATTCGCTCAAAAACATGCCTCCCCTACACCTTACTGTAGCATATAACAAATTCAAATATTCATTCAGTAAAAGCAAGTCTCTCATGTTTTGAAATAAGACCTTCTGCAGTCATCTTCTTTTCTGACGTCATCATCCCTAATGCGCTGTAAGCCGCCAATAAGCTTCCAGCCAACGTGCTAATGCCGGTCCTTTAGGAGGTTCACACATAAGTGTGAACTCTTAATCACTACCAATACCTCAACTGTACTCTGTAGCATCATAGGCAATATTCAGCTACATTGGCTCGTATTTCCGCTCAATGCTCATATTTTCTGTTATTCATAAACCCGATCAAACCATCCTAACCTAACCTAACCTAACTTATTATTTATAACAAACAAATACATTTTACAGACCAGTTGCTGTCATTGTTTAGTGACATCACAAAAAGCGACCTCAGGTATAGGGATGAGGTATTGCTGGCCATTAGCATATAAGTGTCAAGGTATCACAGCACCTGACTGGTCAACTATGTGTGACGTCACCAGATGGCCAATGCGGCCTTTAGCGTCCTACTAGCATATTATTATTCAAAAATGACTAACCATCCCCACCTAACCTAATCAGAGGTTTAAGAATATACATTTTAGTCATCCAAAATTGTAATCATTATGCATTGATAAGTTCAAAATTAAAATAGATGCCCAAATGTCGTACAGCAATTTAATCAGAATCGTACATCTGGCAGCATAGCAGGTAAGATGAACATTAGAATAAAGGCAACTGCAGAAGTCCTATTGGCCCATACGAGGCAGCTCCTATATATTTTCACCCAATCTCGTTCATATTCATGTCCACCTTATGCTTAAAACAACCAAGGGATCTCACTTAAAGTAATAGTTTACAATAATAGTTTTAATAAATAGCTCTCATTCTAGTTTTTTACACAACAGCAATTATGAAACCCTATAGCTAGATATCGTACTATAATCCACAAGTAGTTACCACACATCTGGCAGCACAGCGGATTAGTACCTGTGTTCATAGGCTAGTCAACTGTCCTCACCTCCATCAAGTAGCTATCCAAATGTCGCGCCTCAATTCATCCATCTAGCAACTCAGCTGGATGCTAACCACTATATTCATAGGCTAATCATTTCTACACCTCAAAAAAATCCTAGTCTTGCTACGCAAATCAGGTAATTTGTTTCTAAACAAACAGTTACAAATACAAGCATACATACCTACACATACTTCACAACCCATACATTCATAGAGAATAGCCTAGTTTTTGCCACCATTTCCCCATTAATCAGATATTTATGCCATACACAGAAAATACAGCATTTACACACCCAATATGCCATTTATGCACAAAATATATTATTTACACTCAAAATATATCATCACACAAAAATGTCATTTATAGACAAAAATATGTCATTTACATACAAAATATGTCAGTTGCACACAAAAATATACCATTTACACAATATTGCATGTACACTCAGAGTATGACATTTACACGAAGTATGGTATTTGCACAAATATATCAAAATGCTTATGCATTTAGACAATCAAAAATGCACTTTCACTAAAATTACACAATTTCACAAACATAATTTTCACAAAATACCCACACATTGTCTCTTAAACCAAAATACACTTACACCATGAAGATATATTTTTTCAGATTACAGAGCTTACACAAAATACACAATTTGCACACAAAAATACAGTTGCACCAGTTCCACTTCAACAAATTAAAAAACACAACTTGCATAAATGTACTATTATCACAAAAATTATTATAAAACATGGACAATTGTTACACAATTTGTGTAATTATTATACATCTTTGCACAATTAATACAAGAAAACTTGCTATATAATTACTCAACTTGCACAATGACAATCAATACACAAAGGTATAAGTAAACAACTCGTCCATATGCAATTACACAACATGCGCAATTAATACACAACTTTCACAAATGTTGCACATCTTTCATAATTATTACACAACTTGCACAAATACATATCTAGCACAAATACGTACAATACATAACTACCCCAAATATGAAAATACACAACCAGCACAAATACACGATTTACACACAAATACAATTACGACATTTACACAATTAATACACAACTTGCTCAAAAATATAATCAATACACAACTTACCAAAATATGAACAATACATAACTAGCACATACTCATTAAATACACAATTTCCACAAATACACATACAAAAATATATACAATTAATACACAACTTGCACAAAACAATACACAATTTATGGAAATGTAATCAATAATCATACAACTTTTGCAAATACATAACCTACACAAGTAATGCACAAGTATATTAATTGTGCTATATATGTACAAATACAAACACAACCAACTAGGTCAAACAATACACAATTTGCACGATATTTTTCTAGGTATATTTATGACATTAATTAAAATATGCTGAGTTTAACCAACTCCCCAAAAGTCCGAATTTCGCATATAAAAATGGTACATATAACTTCCTATGAGCTCAATATAAAACACATTCATTTGCCATTAATATTTCAACATTATTAGTGCTAAACTATTCATCTAACATATGTCCATTGTTTTTAATGTCTTATTAATACCTCCCTTGTTACATCCTCTCCAATCAGGCCACCCATATTTATTTATGCAAACCATCTAACAGACTTATTTGTTCTAGCATTAGTTATGTTAGGGCAGGTGGGGTTAGGTGAAGTCAGTATTTTCTATGATAATTTTAAACAAATTTGTTATATTTATCAAAATGCATCCTATTAAAACCTAAATTCATCTAAATCTACCAAAAATATACTTATACTACACAAATTTGACTAAATTCAACCTAGCAAAAGCTAAACTAACTAACTAAATATGAGCATCCCATATCCAAACATACAAGCCTATGTCGCCTCTGTCCATACATTACATGAGTTGGTCATATAGCTCGAACCTCAAATAGGAAAATTTACACTATTTCATAAACATGCTAGTTCATTAGCCCTAAGATATTATATAACCATCCCTACACGACCTCACCTAACCTGACCTAGCATATCCAAACCTAGATTTAGTTCAAGTTAGTAAAATTTAAGGTACGCCACCTAAATTCGACCTAATTTAAGACAATTCCCACCAAATATACCCAAATGTTGTGTATCACAGCACTCCCATAGCCCATTTTACATACATTTTTTCCTATTCCATCCTACCCTATGCAACCTTACCTAACCTAACCTACCATATCCAAACAAAGATTTGGTTTAAGTTGATGAAATTTAAGCTATTCCCACCTAAATTTGACCTAATTTAAGACAATTTTCACCAAATATATCCAAATGTTGTGTACCATAGCATCGCCAAAGGCCATTTTTACCTGCATTTTCTCCTATTTCCATCCTACCCTACACAACCTCACCTAACCTAACCTAGCATACCCAAACCTAGATTTAGTTCAAGTTGGTAAAATTTAAGCTATTCCACCTAAATTTGACCTAATTTAAGACAATTTCTACCAAATATATCCAAATGTTGTGTATCACAGCACTGTCAAAGTCCATTTTTTCCTATTTCATCCTACCCTATGCAACCTTACCTAACCTAACCTAGCATATCCAAACCTAGATTTGGTTAAAGTTGATGAAATTTAAGCTATTCCTACCAAAATTTGACCTAATTTAAGACAATTTCCACCAAATATACTCAAATGTTGTGTATCACAGCACTGCCAAAGCCCATTTTTTCCTACATTTTCTCCTATTCCAACCTACCCTACACAACCTAACCTAACCTAACATATCCAAACCTAGATTTAGTTCAAGTTGGTGAAATTTAAGCTATGCCACTTAAATTCGACCTAATTTAAGACAATTTCCACCAAATATACCCAAATGTTGTGTATCATAGCACTGTCAAAGCCCATATTTTTTACCAACATTTTCTCCAACATCCGTTCTACCCTACGCAACCTCACCTAACCTGACCTAGCATATCCAAATCTGGATTTAGTTAAAGTCGGGGAAATTTAAGCTATGCCACCTAAATTCTACCTAATTTAAGACAATTCCCACCAAATATACCCAAAAAGTTTTGTAACATAACACGGCCAAAGCTCATTTTAGCTGAGTTTTCACCTATTTCAACCTTCCCTAGACAACCCTACCCAACCTAACCTCTCATATCCAAAGTTAGATTTTATTAAAGTTGGGGAAATTTATGCCTTTCCTACTTAAATTCAACCTAATTTAAGCCAATTTCCACGAAATATACCCAAATGTTTTGTATCTTAGCATAGCCAAAGTTCATTTCACCCGAGTTTTTACACAACCTTACCTAAC
>WNGS01041322.1:0-13624 GCA_020271785.1 Procambarus virginalis | reverse complement strand
CCCTGGGGATTTGTTTGGCTTCAGTTTCACTATTTGATTAACAACAACATCTTTGGTAACTGTTAAACTAATCAATCTGTCCTCTTCCCACCTACATAGACTTGTTCAAATAAAGGCATAATGTTAAGTTCGTCTTTAGGAAAGACAGAGATAAAATATTTTATTAAAACCTAGCTGTATCCAGCCACCCGTTGCTGTGGCTCAGCAACGCATGTGCGTTGATGAGCCACAGCAACCTTCCCCCTGTCTCCCAGTCCTCTCCACCATTTCCCCTCCCGCGTCCCCTCGTCCTCCCAACCATTCCTCACTCCCTCGTCCCCTCGTCCTCCCAGCGCATTCCCCACACCCCCGTCCCCTCGTCCTCCCTACCATTCCCCCCTCCCCCATCTCCTCGTCCTCCCCCCACCATCCACCACTTCCCTGTCGACTTGTCCTCCCCGCCATTCTCCATTCCCCTGTCTCCTCATCTCCACTATCCCACACTCCCAACTCCCTCATCCAATGCATTCCCAATGATCTGATGTTCCCATCACTGAAATGTAAGAAAACAGTTAAAAATGAAATGAAAAACAATGAAAACTTTAAAAAATAAACTATTTTCACAAAATGAACGGTATGGTAGACAAAAGCTCAATTCCAATGCAATGTCACACAAAATAATTAATAAATCAAACTGAAAATGAATCAAAATTTTAAATTCAATTTTTCGTTGAAATTGGAAACGTTGAAATGCAAAAGTAACATATATAGTATAGTGTGTGTGTGTGTTGCTCTTACGTGCAACATTTGGCACTGTTTTAAAAAAAAACATGTTTTTACCTGTCACAGGTGTGACATCTATACTTATACTCACGAAATGATTGGCATGGTAAATAACACAGCTCAATTCCAACGAAATGTCACACAAAATAATTAAAGCAAAATAAAATAAATCGAAATTTATGAAAATTCAATTTGTCAATGCAATTAAAAACACTGAAATGGAATCGTAACATATTTAGTATAGCAACGTATTTGATGTAAGGATCAAGCTGGTGTATGTGATGTAAGAGTTGTTCTTACGTGCAACAGATGGCGCTGTTTCATAAAAAAAGAATGTTTTACCTATCACAGGTGTGGCATCTATACTTATAATTACGAAATAATTGGTATGATAAACAACACAGCTCAATTCCAACACAATGACACACAAAATAATTAAATCAAAATGAAAATAAATCGAAATCCATGAAAACTCAATTTATCAATGGAATCGGAAACATTGAAATGGAATCATAACATATATAGTATAGCAAGTGTTGCTATTACGTGCAACAGATGACATTGTTAAAAAAAACATGTTTTTATCTGTCACAGGTAAGGCATCTATATAGTAGGTATATAAAAACACATGCGTTTTCAAATGGAACGTTGTTTCAAAATTTCAATGCAATCGGTAAACAACTTTCGGAGATTACAGCTTGTGTTGCTCTTACGTCCAACAGATAGTGCTGTTTTTCAAAAAAAGCATGTTTTTTCCTGTCACAGGTGAGGCATGTATATACTAGGCATATAAAAACACGCGCCTATTCAAATGCCACGTTTTGTCAAAATTTCAAAGTAATCGGTAAAGAGGTTTCGAAGATTTCCCCCACAAGAAAAACACATGAAAAACAGTTTTTCAAAAAAGCATGTTTTTTTCTCGTCACGTGACATCTATATAGTATGTATATAAAAACCCGCTCGGATGCGAATTGTGTGAAAATTTCAAAGCAATCGATGAAGAACTTTCGGAGATTAGCGATTTGGAACAAACGAACATTTACATTTGTATTTATATGGTTACCACTAATCTCCGTCGTTATCAGTTATCTGACCTGTCCTAGTTTTTAATGGACCTATCCTTTCCCCAATCTTTGTTCGACATAACTGAAAAACCCTTTAGGATTTGTCTTTGCTTGCCATGCTAAGCGAACTTCATAGTTTCTTCTTGCCCTCCTTATCTCTTTTTTAACATTTCTAACCAGTTGGACGAATTCTTGTTTTAAACTGACTTCCCCATTCTTAATCCTTTTGTACCAAGCTCTCTTTCTACCTATAAAGTTCTTCAGATCCTTTGTTATCCATTTCAGGTCATTAGTATTCGATCTATTCAATTTGTATGGAATACTATGATATACCTTACAATTTGCGTGGTATACCTTGGGAATGTTTAGATCACAACTTTGTAGTGTTTGAAAAATTGTGTATTTCAAAGTGATACCAGCGGTCACTTGATGTACAATGACTCCATCTTTTATTCCCGTAAAAAGTGCATCAAGATCGAAAATATAATTATAAATTATTTGAGCGGTTAGCGAGACTTGTCAAGATCCAGCGGTGTCCCTTCGCTATTCGGTCTTTTGAAGCGCTTTAATCAAGCTGAAATTTTTCAACACGTGTTCAAGCTTAGTAATCACTAATATTATTTCAGAAATTGAGTGTGCATCACTAGAATATATAACATATAGTATTTTGAAAGTTAATAATTTGCAAACTGCGGAATAATGCATTGTGGAGTCAGCGCAGTCAGGGTCAATGTGACAGCCATTAGTCTCAGTTATTAACAGTAAATCAGTGTCATTTACTTAAATTACCAGCGATTAAATAAATAATTTGTTAAATATATTACGGAAAGCAAAATACTTATTCAGCAATCGCTGAAGTTCAAAGTCCACTGAGTACGGTAACAAATCCATTACGGTCAGAAAATGTTCAATTCTTTAATTAACACATCAGTAAACTGGTTGTGGAGTGCGATAAAATAAATAAATTTTATTTTGAAAATTACAGTGATTGTTGTTTTCTGTGCAGTGTTTTCATAACTTTAAAAAAAATGAGGTACTTGAAATATTTCATTAGAAATTTTAACTGCCAGAATTAATTGAAGTAAACTACTGAAAGTTATGAGACAAATTACAACAACTTAAATTAGCAGTTAAACAGTGTTTTATAATTATATTTTTTTGGTCAATTACAATAGTTTTAGGTGTGAGAATTAATTCTCTAATTCCTTCAGTCAAACCTTCCCATATAGTCAACTATGTAGTCGACAATTAATTCTCACAGCTAAAACAAGGTATTTTAATTTACCGAAAAAATACAATTATTAAACGCTGTTAACTGCTAATTTATGTAGTTGACTAATGGGAACAGCGCTGACTAGTTCTGGTAATTACAGGATTTATTCACCAATTGATGCCAATTAATGATGTGGTTTGTGGAACACTAATGTAACTATACATAATGGTCTTTGTTTAATTAGTGTTCGTACTGTGATATAAATATGCCCACTGTGATGGCTTGATTACTTGCTGCTTCCATCAATATGCCCACTGTGTTAGCTTGATTATTTGCTGCTTCCATCAATATGCCCACTGTGATGGCTTGATTACTTGCTGCTTCTATCAATATGCCCACTGTGATGGCTTGATTACTTGCTGCTTCCATCAATATGCCCACTGTGATGGCTTGATTACTTGCTGCTTCCATCAATATGCCCACTGTGATGGCTTGATTACTTGCTGCTTCCATCAATATGCCCACTGTGATGGCTTGATTACTTGCTGCTTCCATCAATATGCCCACTGTGTTAGCTTGATTACTTGCTGCTTCCATCAATATGCCCTCAGTGTTAGCTTGATTACTTGCTGCTTCCATCAATATGCCCACTGTGATGGCTTGATTACTTGCTGCTTCCATCAATATGCCCACTGTGATGGCTTGATTATTTGCTGCTTCCATCAATATGCCCACTGTGATGGCTTGATTACTTACTGCTTCCATCAATATGCCCTCAGTGTTAGCTTGATTATTTGCTGCTTCCATCAATATGCCCACTGTGTTAGCTTGATTACTTGCTGCTTCCATCAATATGCCCTCAGTGTTAGCTTGATTATTTGCTGCTTCCATCAATATGCCCACTGTGTTAGCTTGATTACTTGCTGCTTCCATCAATATGCCCACTGTGATGGCTTGATTACTTACTGCTTCCATCAATATGCCCACTGTGTTAGCTTGATTACTTGCTGCTTCCATCAATATGCCCACTGTGTTAGCTTGATTATTTGCTGCTTCCATCAATATGCCCACTGTGTTAGCTTGATTACTTGCTGCTTCCATCAATATGCCCTCAGTGTTGGCTTGATTACTTGCTGCTTCCATCAATATGCCCACTGTGATGGCTTGATTATTTGCTGCTTCCATCAATATGCCCACTGTGTTAGCTTGATTATTTGCTGCTTCCATCAATATGCCCACTGTGTTAGCTTGATTATTTGCTGCTTCCAACAATATGCCCACTGTGATGGCTTGATTACTTGCTGCTTCCAACAATATGCCCACTGTGATGGCTTGATTACTTGCTGCTTCCAACAATATGCCCACTGTGATGGCTTGATTATTTGCTGCTTCCATCAATATGCCCACTGTGATGGCTTGATTATTTGCTGCTTCCATCAATATGCCCACTGTGATGGCTTGATTACTTGCTGCTTCCAACAATATGCCCACTGTGATGGCTTGATTACTTGCTGCTTCAGTCAATAAACAGTTTATGGTGCTGTCACTCCGATGTCAGTTCCAGAAGTGAAATATTCATGATCAGCAAGGAGACATGGAAACTTATTATATTTGGAATAATTCTCGGGGAACATTAGTGACGCACGGAACATTAGTGACGCACGGAACATTAGTGACGCACGGAACATTAGTGACGCACGGAACATTAGTGACTCACGGAACATTAGTGACGCACGGAACATTAGTGACGCACGGAACATTAGTGACGCATGGAACATTAGTGACGCACGGAACATTAGTGACGCACGGAACATTAGTGACGCACGGAACATTAGTGACGCACGGAACATTAGTGACGCACGGAACATTAGTGACGCATGGAACATTAGTGACGCACGGAACATTAGTGACGCACGGAACATTAGTGACGCACGGAACATTAGTGACGCATGGAACATTAGTGACGCGCGGAACATTAGTGACGCACGGAACATTAGTGACGCATGGAACATTAGTGACGCACGGAACATTAGTGACGCACGGAACATTAGTGACGCACGGAACATTAGTGACGCACGGAACATTAGTGACGCATGGAACATTAGTGACGCACAGAACATTAGTGACGCACGGAACATTAGTGACGCACGGAACATTAGTGACGCACGGAACATTAGTGACGCACGGAACATTAGTGACGCACGGAACATTAGTGACGCACGGAACATTAGTGACGCACGGATTAGTGACGCACGGAACATTAGTGACGCACGGAACATTAGTGACGCACAGAACATTAGTGACGCACGGAACATTAGTGACGCACGGAACATTAGTGACGCATGGAACATTAGTGACGCTCGGAACATTAGTGACGCACGGAACATTAGTGACGCACGGAACATTAGTGACGCAGGGAACATTAGTGACGCACGGAACATTAGTGACGCACGGAACATTAGTGACGCACGGATTAGTGACGCACGGAACATTAGTGACGTTGGAACATTAGTGACGCACGGAACATTAGTGGCGCATGGAACATTAGTGACGCACGGAACATTAGTGACGCAGGAACATTAGTGACGCTCGAACATTAGTGACGCATGGAACATTAGTGACGCACAGATCATTAGTGACGCACGGAACATTAGTGACGCACGGAACATTAGTGACGCACGGAACATTAGTGACGCACGGAACATTAGTGACGCATGGAACATTAGTGACGCATGGAACATTAGTGACGCATGAACATTAGTGACGCACGGAACATTAGTTACGCACAGAACATTAGTGACGCACGGAACATTAGTGACGCACGGAACATTAGTGACGCACGGAACATTAGTGACGCACGGAACATTAGTGACGTTGGAACATTAGTGACGCATGGAACATTAGTGACGCATGAAACATTAGTGACGCACGGAACATTAGTTACGCACGGAACATTAGTGACGCACGGAACATTAGTGACGCACGGAACATTAGTGACGCACGGAACATTAGTGACGCACGGAACATTAGTGACGTTGGAACATTGTGACGCACGGAACATTAGTGACGCATGGAACATTAGTGACGCACGGAACATTAGTGACGCACGGAACATTAGTGACGCACGGAACATTAGTGACGCACGGAACATTAGTGACGCATGGAACATTAGTGACGCACAGAACATTAGTGACGCACGGAACATTAGTGACGCACGGAACATTAGTGACGCACGGAACATTAGTGACGCATGGAACATTAGTGACGCACGGAACATTATTGACGCACGCAACATTAGTGACGCACGGAACATTAGTGACGCACGGAACATTAGTGACGCACGGAACATTAGTGACGCACGGAACATTAGTGACGTTGGAACATTAGTGACGCACGGAACATTAGTGACGCACGGAACATTAGTGACGCACGGAACATTAGTGACGTTGGAACATTAGTGACGCACGGAACATTAGTGACGCACGGAACATTAGTGACGCACGGAACATTAGTGACGCACGGAACACTAGTGACGCCGGAACATTAGTGACGCACGGAACATTAGTGACGCACGGAACATTAGTGACGCACGGAACACTAGTGACGCACGGAACACTAGTGACGCACGGAACATTAGTGACGCACGGAACATTAGTGACGCACGGAACATTAGTGACGCACGGAACACTAGTGACGCAGGAACATTAGTGACGCACGGAACACTAGTGACGCACGGAACATTAGTGACGCATATCTTCAGCCACGTTACTGTGGCTCATCGTCTGCTCTCAGTGTTCTGTGAACCACAGTTCACAGTAGCAGACAAAAGAACGTATGTCTTTTAGGGTAAAGACAGCCCCGTCTTCATGTCGGTGGGCTATTAATTATATCTTCATTCCAGACTTGGGTTGGCACTCATAGGCGAACTTGGATGACTTAGTTATCTATTCCAGGTTGTTTGATGAGCACCTCCACGACTCAACTGAGAACCTTTCATTGATAGACAAGGCGGGCTTGAAATTAAATGTTCTGTAATGCACTCTGACACCCCAGAACCTCGAGCTCCTAGGGTTCCAGGTGAACACAGACGGGATCAAGACTGACACAGACGGGATAAAGACTGACACAGACGGGATAAAGACTGACACAGACGGGATTAAGACTGACACAGACGGGATAAAGACTGACACAGACGGGATAAAGACTGACACAGACGGGATCAAGACTAACCCCAGCCTCATGCCGCGCCAGTACTGACAGGCCATCACCTACACAAGTAACATGTGTAGGTGTCTCGGGGTCGCCGGACTCTTCCGTCGCCACACTGAAGGCTTCGCCACACTGAAGGCTTCGCCAGCACATGAGCAGCTCCCTCAACTGTCCTTTCAAAGTGAAATTTGTGTTGACACTTGTACATGGTGATGCTTGTGCCAAGATTTCATCTCTGTCGGAAAATCCAACACCATTTAATAATATTACATGCAATTGCAGATAATATTGCTGCCATTGTGTCCACAAGTTAACCCGTAGAAAATGTAACATGTAGTGGAATTTTCCGTCTATAGAAAACGGGATATCATTGCCACATACTATTATAATTCACCAGCTATTTTGTTGGAATTATTTTTAATTACATTAGTCTTTGGACTTTTATATCATAAAAACATCTTATATTAATTAACTTAATTATCAGTATTAAAATAAAGTAAGTGTGACCCTTCTATCAGTTACTGACATCTAGACAAAGTGCCAAGGCGTCAGTAGTAGGGAGTGGTCAGCCATTGTTATTAAGACCACAGAGGCGCAGGGAGCAAATTCGGCTCCTATCATATCTCTTGGACGAAGTGTTACGGAAACCAAAGGTCTTCAGCACGCAGTCAACAATAAACAAGCTAACTGTTCTACCGAAACCCGTTTATCCTAATCATTTTTGGCCATTAATGATGGTAGATAAAGGGTGAACCGGTTAGAATGCGAACTCGCCTCATACTAAAGGTAATTAAGCCTTGGTCCTTATTACATATAATATACAGTGTTTTCTCTGATATAGCTGTCATATATTAGGATTCTGGTTTTACAGCTAGCACCTTTGACAGGTACAAGAAGAAGAAGAAGCAAGACTTGGTATATCAGTTACTATGGGTGTTGGAAACTGCCTCAAAATAGGATAATTTGGTGTCTACATCCTAGTTATACCTGGTGAACTAAGCCTGCTGTACAATAAGATTAGGAACCTCCTCAATGTATACTAATATATGTAGTTTAATACTGTAGTTTGATTGGCTGCATATATATAAATTTAATATAAACCCCCCCTAATGTGTATGGATCGATTTGTGAGATTATTGCAGAAATACAGTCCACTTAACATCATACAAATTGCTATCGAAGTATATAAATTAACGTAAATATAAATTCTATATAAATTCATATAAATCTCACAGGTCGGTTCCCACAATCTCCATTAATGTCCATACCGGCACTAGTTCCGCCGGGGTGAATAGAATAACAATATCACCTGGATAACAATATCACCTGGATAACAATATCACCTGGATAACAATATCACTTGGATAACAATATCACCTGGATAACAATATCACCTGGATAACAATATCACCTGGATAACGGATGACAATATAACCAGGATATATCCTCGCCACTGACTCAGTGTTGTGACAGTAAACACAAGGCTCCAACAAATAACACAAGGTATTTTTTACCATAAATATATAAAAATATGGACAGGTAATGGCAGTTAAGTTAGAGCTAGTTACCCCTTTGATCTGGGTGTTGGAGGTTTAAATTAATTTCCAAGATTTCGTTCCTGAAGCCTCATCCCGTGGGTAGCATTTTTAGGTGCAGGCCGCTTTATTTCCAGCATATTTGAAACTTAATTACTTTAATTTTTGCTGAGAAATCTTAATGAGTGCGTCGCCGGGTGGAGCGTGGAGTGGCGTGCTGGAGGAGGTTCAGGTGCAGGAAGCACAGGCTGTGAGTACTCGTCCTCACTGGCAACAGAGAATCTTGTGATTAAATTAGTGGGATGGCTCGACATTTAGTTTATTTTGTACCTCATGAAGCAATGGGAGGGATCTCATCCAATGGTGAGAGAAACATTTTTGAGCAATGGGAGTGATATGGGTCACTTCCCCCATGGGAGGGTGTGTGGACGTGCCCTTGGCACCAGGTGAAAGTGATTATCAGGGAAAGCGCCAAGTCTTTGCGACTATATAGCCCAGTTGCTTATGGCTGGCCTCTCTAAACTGTGCCGGGTGACTGAGGTTTGGTCAGGAATAGTAATTGAAATGTCGGGATGGGCCGTCGCTTCCCCTTCACTAGCATCAAATGACAAGTGACACTCATTTCTAATCTCGGTAAATACCAGCCACCGCCCTTATATACGGTGTAAATCATTCATACAGTGTGATTTGTCTATTCAATGGATTCGGATCTTGGATAAATACTCTCGCAACTACCAAGATTTTTGTACAGTCATGTGGTCTAGTAGTTAAGCTACCAGGTACGCCAAGGTGCATAGTGCTCCTGGCTGTCTGGGTTCGAATCCTGCTGGGTGTGGAGTTTTCTTATTATATTATCGAAAATATTCAAAGCACTTTCGTGATATAATACATCTTAAGGAGTGCAGTTGATAGACAATAAAGTGGCGTTGGTTTATTTGACCCGACCTGTGAGTAGACTAAGAACCGAACACATGAAATAAGAGTGACATGAAATGTTATAATGGGTCCAACTGCAGCTTCACCCATTCTTATGTGAATAAGGCATCTGATGATTTACTCATTCTTTACATAATGTTATAAATTTCATAAATCTTACCAATTATAAAACTAAGTTATACAATTCTGGGCATAAATTAATATTATTTCATTCGTTATTTTGTTTAAATGAATATTAAATTATATTTCTTTCAATAACTGTTTGCATTCAACAATTGTTCATGAATCAGTTCATTCAATTGAATGATTACAATCTCTAACGTGAATAATCTAGAACGTGAACGAACATTTCATTCGACATATGAACTGTCCTTATGCCATGTTTGCGTTTTTCATTCTTCGGTGTTTGCCAATTGTCCAACAAAGAGTTTATTACATATTTACCAATAAACTTTATAACACAACCATTACAGCTACAGGGGAATTTATGTAGATATTATGTTCTTTAATTAAGGATTTGTTCTGCACAGTTGAGTACTGGAGCAGACGACTTCTGACTCCAGTTAGGAGGCCAAGCAGCCCGTCCTCCAAACAAAGACCCAACAGTGATTCCATGCACCTGCCTAACCCCCTGTTTTGAATGAAAAACGGTTTACACACGACTCACAATTGATTTCGTTCAAACACTTCCGGAACAAGTGCTTCACTGACGAATTTTGTTCGAACCACAACGCTGTAAATGCTTCAACCACGTACTACAAAACAAATAATCGCCAGCAGAAACTAAACACCTAACCTAGCCTAACCTAACCTATGCCTATATATGAACAATATGTTATATATTATAATATTAATTTATATTTGAGAAAATTCCTGTTTTGAATGAACAGCATGTAAAAATTTATGAATGCGTCTGTGGGGTCGGCCGCTGGATGTAATGGACTTGAGTAGAGGATGGTTTGCCGAGAGCTGCCCCATCCCATAGCTCACGGAAAGCCTTTCCAATTAGTTTCCCTGTAATACGACCGTTAATCGCTTAACAATCAGGTACCCAATCAAAGCTGAGTGAAGAGTGGCTGACAATCAATGATTGGCGCCTAGTCAATCCTGCCGGCCAATATTCGAACCTAGATCAAATTGCCTGCGATGTGTGTGTGGGGTGTTACCACTGCGCCACTGGTTCAGTCATCACATATTGATAGAACTATTGCTTCTTTAGTTGAATTTATTGTTTCAAAGTGAAGAAGATATTGTTAGCATTAAAGCCCTATAAAATATAAAATATAAAGCTTCTCTTACTCTTCCATGATGAGATTAGTAAAGTGAATGTCAGATCCAAACTGTGGTCTTGCTATATAGAGAAAATTTTGAAACTAATTTCAATTTAATAAATTAAACGTCTAATAAGTATAGCTATATAAATAAAAATGGAAATGTTAGTTTGTTAAAAATCGTTAATCTCCGAAAGTTCTTCACCGGTTGCTTTGAAATTTTCACACAACGTTCCATTTGCAACTGAGCTGGGTTTTTAATACATACTATATAGATGTCACGTCTGTGACGGGAAAAACATTAAAAAAACAGTTTTTTCATTTGTATTCAATTGAGGAAATCCTCGAAACCACTTTACCGATTGCTTTGAAATTTTGACACATCGTTGCATTCGATTGATTGATTGATAAAGATTAAGCCACCCAAGAGGTGGCACGGGCATGAATAGCCCGTAAGTGGTGGCCCTTATGAGCCATTAACAGTATCGAGTGATGATACTGGAGATCTGTGGAGGTGCGACGGCACCCTGCGTGACGGAGATGTCCCGGACCAATGGTGACCAAAATGGTGGTTACTCCTGATTGATAAGGATTAAGCCACCCAGAGGTGGCACGGGCATGAATAGCCCTTAAGTGGTACAATTTTTTTTTTCTCTCCGTAATTCTTTTCATTTATGACATTGCATTTAATCATCGAGCTGTTATCGCGGGGGAGGATACTGCTCACAGTCTTTATGAGGGCGTCCAGCTGCTGGACACCTTTGTTGACCAGGAGAGTGGCTCTGTTGATGGCTTCAGGGTGGCCACTGCAAGATTCAGGACTCTTAAAGCTCTTCTAAGGTCGTTGGTTGCTTCACATTCTAGAAGATAGTGAAGTAATGGCTTTTCTGTGACAGTTTGGCAGAAGATGCACTCTCTCTGTCGGGGTTCACCATCTCCCAGTTGCATCTGTAACCTAGACGTAGTCTATATAACCTAACTGCTATTTCCCTGTGGATTCCTTTTGGGATATTTAATCTTTCTAATTTATTGCCTGAAGATACCATGTTGCAGAGGGCGAGCCTTCAGCTATTCTCTGGTGTAGGTAGGCTTTGTTGAGGTGTGAGAGTTTTTTGGTGATGATGTTTTTATGTTCTCTAGGCTGGTTGAATTGTTTTATCTATCACTGGATGACGAGTTGCCAGTTTAGCAATTTCATCAGCTTTCTCATTTAATGGGATTCCAATATGGGATGGATCCAGTTCAAGGTTATGTTGAGTCCTTTGCCTTTAGCGACTGCTCCAAGATACAAAATGTGGTAATTATCTCCACGTTATCTTTCCACTGTTTTTGTCCTAGTATTTGAAGTGCAGCTTTTGAGTCTGTGTGTATGATGGCATTTTGAGTGTTTTGTGCAATCACATATGCGAATGCCTGTTGTATGGCAAACAGCTCAGTTTGGGTTGATGATACTAGTCCTCCCAGTCTCCAATATGCCTGTATGCTGGCCGTGCAAAGAGCAGCGCCAGCACTTTCATATTCTGTGTCCACCGATCCGTCTGTGAAATGTGGGTGGCTCCTGCTACTGCTATGCTATACATTGCTCTTCTATTATGCGCCTTAGGATTGTCGGATCATAGGCAGCCTTTTCATTGGGAGACTTTCTATTACTATTTTGAAAGTAGGCTCTTCCCACGGTGCAGCAGGAGTGTAATTTGGGTGTGGATGATCACCCTCTCTATCGAGAATCATGCTTTTTAAACTGTAGTCTGTTTAGGACTTTTCCTGCTCTTGCAGCCCAAGAGTTTCCATTGTTTTGCCCTAGTCCAACCACCAGGCCTGCCGTACTGGGATTGGATCAGAAGAAATAATTATCTTACTAATAATTGTAGCTGTCCTTTGAGATATTCTTTCCTGTAGAGAGGGCAAACCCGTCTCCAGTCTAAGTGTTTCAAGCTGGTCCACATGGGGGCTCCCAGTGCGGCTCTCATAGCATTGTTTTGGGCAACTTCAAGCTTTTTCCACTGTTGGTGTGATAGATTTGTGAGTGCAGGTGCTGCATAATCGATCACTGATCTGACTGCCTGTACATAGTATGTGCGAAGGACTTGCAGATTGGCTCCTCCAGAGAGGGAGGTTAGCGACCTGAGGATTGCCGTCCTGGCCGCAGTTCGCTCTCTCAAGTAAGTGACCTCAGCATTAAAATTCATGTGTGTGTCCAGGATTATCCTAGGTACTGATAGGTGTCCACCATTCGATTGGTTGACCCTGTACTGTGAGTTGGATATTGGGCTTCGCTATTTTTATGGGCATGGCTTTTGACTTTGAGGGGTTGAGTTTGATCCCAATCTGTTTTGCCTCTTTACTGATGCAGTCTAAGCATTTGGGTGCAAGGCGCGCCGCATCCCTTCCTTTTATGATGATGACAAAGTCGTCCGCGTACAGTGATGTGGAAGTTTCAACCTCATTATTCTTTCCATTAAACAGTTGAAGAGAAGAGGGCTGAGAATACCTCCTTGCGGTGTACCATTTTCATGTCTTTTGTACTCAGAAACTGTGCCATGAATTTTTACTCTTGCTTCTCTGTTTATGAGACAGTTTTTGTCCAGGAGAGCAGGTTTCCTCTGACCTCTTTGTCAATGGGCAGCAGAGAAT
>WNGS01041321.1:0-11152 GCA_020271785.1 Procambarus virginalis | reverse complement strand
TATCCCTGGATGCAGAGATCTATGTTTCTGATTTACCCCCAGTATGATTCCTTACGGGCATGGATATTTTAGTTGCACATAACTGCTCAATAATAATGACCTGACAGATCCCCGACTAATAATACGGCCAGTGAAGAAGCACAAGCTGCAGGAAAAACACAGAGTATTCTGTCACAAAAACTACGATTCATCAGACTAAAAACCAAAAATCAACGGCAAGAGATCTACGGTTTTCTGGACACTGGCGGGCCATTCTCAATTATCAGCAGACGTCGTGCCAGAAAAACTAGGCCTTAAAATTGAATCGTGTGCAAGGAAAGAAATTGACAATTTGCACGAGGATACATTATCTACCAAACACGTTATAAGGAACGCAGAAATAAAATTCCAGGTCTGACTTTCACACAGACGTATACGTCATGAAGATGTATGACGAGGAATACATAATCGGAGACGATATCCTCCAATACACCAACATAACTTTCACAGCAGAAAAAGCTGTCTTGGTGCGCAACAGCAACCCCTATCCTCACCAGGGATGAAGCTCTATCCGGTGTTAGGCCGAACACTGATGCATTGATAAACCTGTAACCGAAAGCAGAAAAAGTAGAAAAAGGTCCATTCCGAACAGAAAGAACACACAGCCCATCGACTTGAGCAACATAAAGTGATGAAGTTAGACCTAAAAAGTCACTCGGAGAATGGTAAAGTTGATCACCAGAGTAATGAGAGGATCTTGTAAACACCTCCACAGACCTGTGCGCGTCTCTCACACACTCCTCAATATGCCCCAAGGTCCTTCCCGGCATGGCGCATTTTGTAATTATTTTACTTTGAGTTTCCATATAATAAAGTGTATTTTCTGTATTTATCTGTAAAACGAAATATTTCTGTATAATAATGTATAGAATTATAATTATAATAATATAATAAAGAGCTATATAATCATCCTGGCTTAGTACTTTCTCCCTTATAATTCCTGTTTCTGTTCACTTGTATATTATAATATATTATAATAAAGAATTGACCAAAAGCTGAAGAACAACTTCGGATTGTTGACAATGGGAGTGGTAGTGACGCTACGTGTCCTGTTGTTGACAACGGGGTGGTAGTGACGCTACGTGTCCTGTTGTTGACAACGGGAGTGGTAGTGATGCTACGTGTCCTGTTGTGACAACGGGAGTGGTAGTGACGCTACGTGTCCTGTTGTTGACAACGGGAGTGGTAGTGACGCTACGTGTCCTGTTGTTGACAACGGGAGTGGTAGTGACGCTACGTGTCCTGTGTTGACAACGGGAGTGGTAGTGATGCTACGTGTCCTGTTGTTGACAACGGGAGTGGTAGTGACGCTACGTGTCCTGTTGTTGACAACGGGAGTGGTAGTGACGCTACGTGTCCTGTTGTTGACAACGGGAGTGGTAGTGACGCTACGTGTCCTGTTGTTGACAAACGGGAGTGGTAGTGACGCTACGTGTCCTGTTGTTGACAACGGGAGTGGTAGTGACGCTACGTGTCCTGTTGTTGACAACGGGAGTGGTAGTGACGCTACGTGTCCTGTTGTTGACAACGGGAGTGGTAGTGACGCTACGTGTCCTGTTGTTGACAACGGAGTGGTAGTGACGCTACGTGTCCTGTTGTTGACAACGGGAGTGGTAGTGACGCTACGTGTCCTGTTGTTGACAACGGGAGTGGTAGTGACGCTACGTGTCCTGTTGTTGACAACGGGAGTGGTAGTGACGCTACGTGTCCTGTTGTTGACAACGGGAGTGGTAGTGACGCTACGTGTCTGTTGTTGACAACGGGAGTGTAGTGACGCTACGTGTCCTGTTGTTGACAACGGGAGTGGTAGTGACGCTACGTGTCCTGTTGTTGACAACGGGAGTGGTAGTGACGCTACGTGTCCTGTTGTGACAACGGGAGTGGTAGTGACGCTACGTGTCCTGTTGTTGACAACGGGAGTGGTAGTGACGCTACGTCCTGTTGTTGACAACGGGAGTGGTAGTGATGCTACGTGTCCTGTTGTTGACAACGGGAGTGGTAGTGACGCTACGTGTCCTGTTGTTGACAACGGGAGTGGTAGTGACGCTACGTGTCCTGTTGTTGACAACGGGAGTGGTAGTGACGCTACGTGTCCTGTTGTTGACAACGGGAGTGGTAGTGACGCTACGTGTCCTGTTGTTGACAACGGGAGTGGTAGTGACGCTACGTGTCCTGTTGTTGACAACGGGAGTGGTAGTGACGCTACGTGTCCTGTTGTTGACAACGGGAGTGGTAGTGACGCTACGTGTCCTGTTGTTGACAACGGGAGTGGTAGTGACGCTACGTGTCCTGTTGTTGACAACGGGAGTGGTAGTGACGCTACGTGTCCTGTTGTTGACAACGGGAGTGGTAGTGACGCTACGTGTCCTGTTGTTGACAACGGGAGTGGTAGTGACGCTACGTGTCCTGTTGTTGACAACGGGAGTGGTAGTGACGCTACGTGTCCTGTTGTTGACAACGGGAGTGGTAGTGACGCTACGTGTCCTGTTGTTGACAACGGGAGTGGTAGTGACGCTACGTGTCCTGTTGTTGACAACGGGAGTGGTAGTGACGCTACGTGTCCTGTTGTTGACAACGGGAGTGGTAGTGCGCTACGTGTCCTGTTGTTGACAACGGGAGTGGTAGTGACGCTACGTGTCCTGTTGTTGACAACGGGAGTGGTAGTGACGCTACGTGTCCTGTTGTTGACAACGGGAGTGTTAGTGACGCTACGTGTCCTGTTGTTGACAACGGGAGTGGTAGTGACGCTACGTGTCCTGTTGTTGACAACGGGAGTGGTAGTGACGCTACGTGTCCTGTTGTTGACAACGGGAGTGGTAGTGACGCTACGTGTCCTGTTGTTGACAACGGGAGTGGTAGTGATGCTACGTGTCCTGTTGTTGACAACGGGAGTGGTAGTGATGCAACGTGTCCTGTTGTTGACAACGGGAGTGGTAGTGATGCTACGTGTCCTGTTGTTGACAACGGGAGTGGTAGTGATGCTACGTGTCCTGTTGTTGACAACGGGAGTGGTAGTGATGCTACGTGTCCTGTTGTAGACAACGGGAGTGGTAGTGCTACGTGTCCTGTTGTTGACAACGGGAGTGGTAGTGATGCTACGTGTCCTGTTGTTGACAACGGGAGTGGTAGTGATGCTACGTGTCCTGTTGTTGACAACGGGAGTGGTAGTGACGCTACGTGTCCTGTTGTTGACAACGGGAGTGGTAATGATGCTACGTGTCCTGTTGTTGACAACGGGAGTGGTAGTGACGCTACGTGTCCGGTTGTTGACAACGGGAGTGGTAGTGACGCTACGTGTCCTGTTGTTGACAACGGGAGTGGTAGTGACGCTACGTGTCCGGTTGATGACAACGGGAGTGGTAGTGCTACGTGTCTTGTTGTTGACAACGGGAGTGGTAGTGATGCTACGTGTCCTGTTGTTGACAACGGGAGTGGTAGTGATGCTACGTGTCCTGTTGTTAACAACGGGAGTGGTAGTGACGCTACGTGTCCTGTTGTTGACAACGGGAGTGGTAGTGACGCTACGTGTCCTGTTGTTGACAACGGGAGTGGTAGTGACGCTACGCGTCCTGTTGTTGACAACGGGAGTGGTAGTGACGCTACGTGTCCTGTTGTTGACAACGGGAGTGGTAGTGACGCTACGCGTCCTGTTGTTGACAACGGGAGTGGTAGTGACGCTACGTGTCCTGTTGTTGACAACGGGAGTGGTAGTGACGCTACGTGTCCTGTTGTTGACAACGGGAGTGGTAGTGACGCCACGTGTCCTGTTGTTGACAACGGGAGTGGTAGTGACGCTACGTGTCCTGTTGTTGACAACGGGAGTGGTAGTGACGCTACGTGTCCTGTTGTTGACAACGGGAGTGGCAGCGACGGCGGCAACAATCAACAAATCAAAAACGCTGAGTGCTACAGTCTTGAGGTTGAAGGTGTGTGGCAACTCTCAAGCGGCTGTGCTCTGAACCACTGTGGAAATTATACTTTTATTATTATTATTAACATCTTTATTGACAAAATTTAATTACAATTTTGACTAATCTGAGGATTTCAATTAAGTGAAAAAATCCACAAGGGCCGTGACGAGGATATTCGAACTTGCGTCCGGGAGCATCCCAGTCGCTGCCTTGATCGACTGAGCTACGACATGGTAAAAAGAGTTGAAAAGAGTTTTCTGTATTTCAATTAAGTCTTATTAAGGTGACGATAATGCTGGTATTCACTGTCACGGAGGACAGAGGGTCATACATAAGACAATAGGTCTAAACTGTAGGCTGAAGCACATATATATCATGATTCCTGTCAATGTTTTAATGTATGGATATGTGAAAACAACTTTCTATTGTGCACTGAAACACAAGGGCAGGGATGGGTTCATAAGAGATGCAACTTAAAACTAATGTAAATAAAATTGTTCTTCATTCTTTAAAATGGACAAGCAATGTGGGATGTTTTCTTTTTTTTTTTGCTGTCACGACTGCAATGCGTACGTCGCCAATGTACATGTGGCAGACGCTTCACGAAGCTGTCGGAATTAGCAAAATAGAAAATACGAGAGCAACCGTACAGGGCCTGGGAGCAAGGTCGAGTTAGAGTCCTTGTGGGTCTCTTCTCAGACTAGCCTCACCTGGTCCTGCTCCACGTTGGTCGTTGGAATCTCCTCAATGATGTAACACTTTAAGGGACTCCTAGGGTCCTCATCAAATTTATAGTTTAGTGACTTACAGGCAACTCGGTGTTGAAGACACCTAGAGCTGAAGGCTTGAGTAATATTGGCAGTATTCAGAAGTGGTTCAACGGAAACACCGCATAAAGCTTAACAGTAGTTTATTTACTAACTTAACCACTAATACACAGGGTGCTTGATTTACTTTCGATTGGCGTCAGCAAAGCTATGGTTGCATTAGCGAGACTCTTGACGTCTGGCTAATCGACTCGTATCCACTCGTGGAGAAACACCTAACTTAACACAGTTGACAGCCAATCATTAACACGGCAACCTAACTGCCGGTATGCAAAGGGATCACAAGAGTTCCAACCGGATACTCGGTAATGATGATATGCAATAAACACAATAATAATCACACAATAACTAAATGTGTGGTGTATGTGAAGCTCACATCCACAGACGAGTGAAATGCCGTGATACCACACAGATAAGCACGCATTCACCGTCGATTCACCTATAACCTGCGACAGGTATAAGAAGGTGAGAACTGTGGTTGATCCCTCAGATCAACACAGACACAATAAAACAATGACAAGATCTTGTACTTACAGATAAGGTACCTTTCCTTACGCACTCACTCAGACTCGTTTATACAAGCACTCGTAGGTGGCCTGATAGCTGGTTTCGCTCGTAGACACGGAGGGTACTCGCATTATCTTGAGATGATTTCGTGAGTAGGGGCGTGCTGTATGCTTAACAGACAGACACACGCGCACACACTGGCACTGACGGTGCTAAGGTGGTGACGTCACGTTGGAGCTAGGGCGGCGGCGGCTGGCGGCGGCTGGCGGCGGTACCATGCACTACACTGTACACTGTGGTACAGGTACACTGTGGTAATGTCACACACAGATTACTTAGGCGGCGGCACTGACTTAGTTCACTCTAGGTCACTCACGACGATCTTTGTCACCAGGGGTTACCTGATACCAGTCTGTTTCGCTCTGGAGATTTCTCACTTTAGGCTTCTAAACAATATATTCCCACTCGTGATTCTGGCGAGTGTGTGGTATATCGCAAAGACGCTGAGTTAACTTGACGGTGAGGGATAGACGGTGATCAGTCTATTGGCCGGTAGAACAGAACACGTCCTCTTCGTATGGTCTCTCTCACGTGAATGAGTTTGCAAGGGTGCCGGGCATCTCGTGGCACACAACACAAAAGAAGTTACAATTTGACCAATAGCATTGCAGCAAATGAGCGGGAACCAATCATATTAGCTCGTTCGATGAGCAGTAGCAGGAGTGACGTCATGAACACGTCATAGCTGTTATTCAGCATCGCGCCGGTTGACCCCAGAGGTCAGACGCTGCTGGCGCCTTCCCCTCTGTCTCAGCGGGCACCAGCCATGTACTCACTGACCCTTTGGTAGCAAGTATACTTAGCTCCCTGTATCTACTTCCTGCCTAGACATACGGCGGCCTACGTATCATAAAAGTGTTCCTGGTTAAGTGGGCATTCTGGAGATACCCAACATGCCAGGAAACTATCCAGGATTAAGGGAAATAGGCTTTGTGCACGAAGATCTGTGCACTGCAATGCCATTCAAGTCAGCTGTGGGAGGATCTTGGGAGGCATACTCCCACAAGCAAATTTTCGATAAATTGTTAGGATGTCGTCCAGAACACCAGATTCAATAAAATAGTTACGCAGTTGGTGGTACAAGAGGCCAGGAGGTCTAAAGTCTTTTACGGTTTCACATTCAACAATATAGTGATTTAATGCATTCTAGTGAATGCATTAAAGGTTTATCACAGAGTTTACAATCTGAGTATTCTGGAAGTGGCTCAGCCTCAATAACCTGCCAGATGTGTCTATAACCAAGATGAATTACCACAATGACTACATCACATTGCCTGGTCCGGTTACTGTGCTGACCATACATGGAAACCAATGACCTCCACAATCCAGGCCAACATGGATTTAGAGCAGGAAGATCATGCCTCTCACAGCTACTTGACCACTATGACAAAATCACTGAGGCATTAGAGGAAAAACATAATGCAGATGTCGTGTACACAGATTTTGCAAAGGCATTCGCCAAATGTAACCATGGAGTGATTGCACACAAAATGAGGTCAATGGGTATAACTGGTAAAGTAGGACGCTGGATACTCAATTTCCTGTTTCAATGTTTTGCTTCAAAGTTATTTCAATGTTTTCTTTCCTGCAAGCCTCATTGGCCAATCGATCTACAAAGTCATGTTTTCCAACTCCAACATGGGATGGGATCCACACAAATGTTATACAGGAGTTATTTATTATCATTGGCAAAAATTCCATTCCATTTAATATTACAAGCTAACTCAGACATACACTGTGATGGGTTATTTAAGGACTGCAGAGCACTTTTAGAGTCACAAAATATCTCCATCACCATTGAGCTTAAGGTATTCAGTGGCTAGATAAATACCCAATAGCTCGGTCTGTGTCGAGCTTGGCCAGTTGTTCAATCTCTGTGTACTAGACATGATCATTTCATTCCCTTTATATACTGCACATGCACAACCTGCCTAACTGCACAGAGCCATCAGTAAAGGCATAGGATTCAGTTGGTTTGAGATTTTGAAGATGAATGTCAATAGCTTCTAATGTTATACATCTCAAAATGTCAGTGTTATACATTTGTTTTACACTGATGGGGGTATAATGCAGCAACCCGTTCTCGCACTTGCTTACAGTCAATATTATCTTATTTAATAAGTGCATATGTGACATACTATTGATTGTGAATATTTTAGTTTACCTTGAAAAGCTTCATAGAAAACACCGACCTCACCTAACCTTCTTAGTATGTTAAGATAAGCATCTTATTGCTTCTTATTTACAATTATTACTTAATCTATCAACGGTAGGGAGAGACCAACAGCAGAGAGACCTCCACATCTTTCCAAGGTGGAATATAGTGAACAGTTTTATCAGGATTAAGAGACACATTCAGTTTCTGAAGATTATAGGCACAACAACTGAGCCACACACTGTAAGGAGCTTTTTGCGGCGGATTGAGGGACAATTGTGTCCGGACCACGCTAGTGTTCGGTCACGGGGTTGGCGCTCTTGGTGGGAGGTGGAGTCTTGCCCCACACTCTTCGTTTTTGCACGTGGTGATACAGGATATTGTGAATTTGTTCTCGATTGTTGACAGTGTCGAAGAAATGGCTGAGGCGGTATGCCTAAGTGGTAGTGAGGAGGACAGACAAGATGATAACAGACCGTTTGAAGTAGTAAGGAACAGAAAGAAACGGAGAAATATTAACAGACAGTGAGAGTGACGATGAAATTACAAAGAGACCAAAGAATGAGACCCTACTCAGCAGGACTCAAGACAAGCCATTTAATAGAAGGAAGAGGCTGTTGTTCCCTACAACATGCCAATTGAATTTCCACCAAAAGCTGGAGTGGACGGTAAGTCTGGCTAAAGAATGTCTGGAATACGAACCACTCTTCAAGGAGGGTCTTCACCGGCCCTACATAACAGTTGGGCCTGAACAGGCCGTGGAACGCCTCACGACGGTTGGTTTTGAAAATGTAGTGATGGTTCCCCAGAAGAAGGTATGTTGCACACAAAGATCATAGTTTTCAAGTTTCCAACTTATTTGGATCCTGACTGTCTTCTTAACAATGATAATGTTGTACGGGCAAAGAGAAACAGTGTTCGTGGTGACAAACAAAGCCAGGTTGTTGCCTTGGTAAAGGGTGAGGCGCCGGAGAAAATTTTTGTGCAAGGACTAGGCTATAGGAACGTTGCAAAATACGTTGAGGAGCCCATACTGTGCATGAAGTGCTCACGTTGGGGACATATGGCATGGAAATGCCAGTTTGACCACAGGTGTCGGCGTTGTGGGGAAAAACACGACTCGCGAGAGTGTAGAGTCAAGATTGAAAGAAGTGAAAAAATCGTACCATTTTGTTGCAACTGTCGAGGCAGCCACAATGCTGGTTCCTCTCTATGCCCCATGAAGCCTCATCTGAAAGAGACTAGGACGGGTCCTACAAGCAGGATAGATGTGTCCTCGCATCAAGGAAAGATTGTTCAAGAGGAACATGGAGGAAACAGCTGGAAGCCAACGACAGCCCCTATGATCAATGTGTGGAGAAAGGGGCGGAGAAAATAAAGGCGAGCCTAGGGAAGGTAAATCAGGCAGTGGAAAACTGAAACCTTGTGAGACAAGGTTCAGGACAATATGGTCACCTCTGAGTTGGTAATCAAATTTTGGAGTATCTAAAAAAACTAGATAAGAGGATTGAGGCATTGGAAAATTGGCTATGGAAGGTAGACGGGGTGAAGATGGTGGTGAAACAGGACGTGTAATTGAAAGTAAAACAGACGTGAAATAAAGTGAAAGTGCGTAGAAGAAAGTAATGATGTGCATGACGTAACGATGATAGAGGATAGTCAGGAGAATACACTTTCTAGTAGTGTTAGCGGTGTTCAACCTCCTGTTGTGACAAATGTTGAAAGAAGGTTAAAGTAAAACGGTATACAGAAATAACAAAGAAAATAGATATGAATAATATCCTTCGATGTTAGTAGTAGTTGTGCTAGTGAGGAGAAAGAAAAAATGTTACGGTGTTGGAAGGAAGTTACTAAGGTACTCTCGTATCTAATGGAATTGAATGGGCAGGGCAAAGGTAGTTTTATTATTAATCATGGATGAAAGTAATTGAGAATATTATCTTGGAACGTTAATGGATTAAAAACTAGAGCGGTGGATGTACACTATTATACTCTTAGAGAGGATATTGACATAGTAGCACTCCAGGAAACTGGGGATAGGGATGGTAGCATTCTGAGGCTAAATGGCTATAGAGGTTTTCACTTATATGCTGATGGAGGAACTAGGGGGGTCTCATGTTATGTCAAAAGTACCATACCTGTCGAGATAACTGGAATCCCTCAGAGATATAGAGGTATTGAAAGTATTTGCTTGCGGATACAATTAAAGGACCGAGAGTTAAATTTCATTAATCTATACATCTCTGATAGCTCCCTTGATTTAAGATACTTGCCAGATTCCTTCTTTTCTGAAGATACACTTGTGGTAGGGGATTTTAATGCCAGACATCCAGCTTTAGGATCAAGGGGTAAAGCAAATAGGAATGGTTGCAGATGGTACCAGTTTTTGCAGGAACATGAAGATGTTCAGCTGCTGGGCGAGCCCTATCCTACTCATTTGAGGGGAGGGAGATTAGATTATGCTTGTTTGATAAATGCTGAGGGCATAGAGGGGAATTGTCTTACTGTGGATGAAATGCTAAGTGATCATTTTGCATTACAAATACAGCTTAAACAATAAAAAGCATGCCTGCCTTCAGAGGAAAAGGTTAAATTTAATGAGGGAGAATTAAGGGGTCTTGTTGGCCATATTAAGTCTTGGTATGATATTATAAGCCAGTTTCGGCAGAAGCATTTTATGAAGATTTAATAAGGAGGTAGATGTATTTAATGCAACATTGAACCGGAAAACATCTAGTATAAAAAAGCATCCCCCCAGAAAAGGAAATTATACACATGACGAGATGCTTAAGGGGTGGACATTAACAATGAGGAGAGCTCACAGGAATTGGATAGGAATGGTAGGACTGAGGAAGGAAGAATGCTTTACTGGCAGTTGCTAGGCTGTGTGGGGAGAAGAGAAAGAAATTAGGAGCAGTATTGGCAGGAGTTTGCAGAGAAAGTTGGGAGTAACAGAAACTTGAAAGAAATCTGGCAAGACGTAAATAAAATAAGGGTAAAAAGCATAATTTTGTTGCACATCCTGACCCGCAAGGAATTGCAAATGGTCTCGTAAATAAATGGCGGAAGCTGCCAACCTTAGTTCATTACCCGCTGTAACGAGAGAGTCATTAGATCTTGGAAAGATCTAAGAATGAATTTTATACTTACAGCAGGTAACGTGGTGATGTCACTTGCACAGGTATTACCAGAGAAGAACTAATAACGGCGATTAAATTTGGGAAATCTACCGCCCCTGGGGAGGATGGAGTAACTTGAAATACTTAATGAACTTGCCATTATGACGAAAAGCCCACTTTTAGACCTCTTTAATATAGTTATAAAGAGGGCAGTATTCCCAGTAAATGGAAAAAAGCTATATCATCCCTATCCCTAAAGCCAATGGAGAGTACAGACCTGTGTCTTTACCTCGTGTTTTTGTAAAATGATGGAGAGGATCATTTTAAATAGACTTTTATATATAATAGGTGATCAGCTGTCTAGTAATTTGTTCGGGTTCCTCAAAGGAAAAAGTACCTCTGATTGTATTTTTAAATGTCTAGCTAATGAAAATGATTATATAATTTTTTATTGATTTACAAGGAGCTTTTGATAAAGCCAACAAAGAGGTTATTTTATATGAATTAGCTGGTCTTGGTGTTAAAGGGAGATTA
>WNGS01041320.1:0-11548 GCA_020271785.1 Procambarus virginalis | reverse complement strand
TGTCCCGTCTTGAGTACTGTTCAGCACTCACTTCCCCCTTTAGAGCAGGAGACATTGCTGAAATAGAGGGAATACAGAGAACATATACGGCACGCATAGATGCGATAAAGCACCTAAATTATTGGGATCGTCTCAAAGCTCTCCAAATGTACTCACTAGAAAGAAGACGAGAGAGATATCAAATAATATACACCTGGAAGATACTGGAGGGCCAGGTCCCCAAATCTACACAGTAAAATAACAACGTACTGGAGTGAACGATATGGAAGAAAATGCAGAATAGAGCCAGTGAAGAGCAGGGGTGCCATAGGCACAATCAGAGAACACTGTATAAACATCAGAGGTCCGCGGTTGTTCAACGTCCTTCCAGCAAGCATAAGAAATATTGCCGGAACAACCGTGGACATCTTCAAGAGGAAACTAGATTTATTCCTCCAAGGAGTTCCGGACCAGCCGGGCTGTGGTGGGTATGTGGGCCTGCGGGCCGCTCCAAGCAACAGCCTAGTGGACCAAACTCTCACAAGTCAAGCCTGGCCTCGGCCGGGCTTGGGGAGTAGAAGAACTCCCAGAACCCCATCAACCAGGTATCAACCAACCAGGTATCAACCAGGCGGCTCCCAACCTACTCCTCTCGCTGTTATCTCACACTATACACACGTTATATATATAAGTATCTACATTTGTGTTCACCATAGCGAACCACTAAGCTGGTATGGTGAGTGCAGTCAATAAATGGTGGCCACACACAGTCAGAAGATGACGCCCACAACCCTCCCTCTACAGCCGTACTAATCCCTCCATCGAGCACAGCGATAAATATCACCACAATCACGCTGTTATCAGAATCCTGGTCAGTTTTATCAAAGTCAGGGGTCTACAGTAATACTATCACTGCTAAATAATAGCAGTATCATTTATATTATGGCATTTGTAGGCGATGCTGTGGTCACAAGCTGAACAGCTGTGCTGTGAGCTCGCGCTGCATGCGCCAGCCTTGGTGGCTGGCTGAATACTGACGCTCTCACACCCAAGAATGTTGGGCTGGATTTTTTTTCTAGGTGGCATCTGGCAACTATCAGTCGTGGCTGTACTATAGCTGCCCCTATCCCAGGCGGGGCGTTTAAATTATACCGCTAGACACGAAATCATTTATAAATGATGTGCGCGGTTTCAGTTTTGTCACTGATATCATTTATATATGATATGCGCGGTTTGAGGGTTAAAGGGTATACCTTTATATGTACCGTACCTTGCGATGATTTCAGGGCTCAACATCCCGAGGCCCGGTCTCGACCAGGCTTCGTGTAAGGTTAAGCATGTCGATTATTTTACTTGTGTGTCCTTGTTTATCATCAATTTGAATTATCACAGTGTCTGTGTTGATCTCTCTGCATTTGGTTATTACTAATTTTCATCAATTTGTCCACTCACAGGGAGCTGATATAAGCGAAGACATGAATATCAGCATAGACGATGACTTAATTGAAGTCAAAGATGGTAAGATATATTTAACATGTTATTAAAATCTGTCAGGGTGACATAATATTGCATAATTGGGAAAAGGTGAGTAATAGTTCACTTTTCTGATAGTAACACAATTTAAGTCGTGGCATGTTTTGAGGTTCTTAACAACTCCTGTGAATACAATGCACACTGATTTTCCAGTGCTCATGGAAAAATCTTGACCCCCCTTCTTACTGTGTGTGTGTGTGTGTACTCACCTAGTTGTCACCTAGTTGTGCTTGCGGGGGTTGAGCTCTGGCTCTTTGGTCCCGCCTCTCAACCGTCAATCAACAGGTGTACAGTTCCTGAGCCTAATGGGCTCTATCATTTATTTATTTATTTATTTATTTATTTATTCATATACAAGAAGGTACATTGGGAATGTGAGAATATATAATATGGTAATTACAATCTTGTAAAGCCACTAGTACGCGCAGCGTTTCGGGCAGGTCCTTAATCTAAGAAAATTTTTAGTAGGTAAATACTAGCAAAAATTATAAAAAGAAATGATAACAGTTACATGGCAAGAAAAGAAAAAAGAAAAAAAAAGATGAGAGAAAATTGTAGGTACAGTATAATAAAGCACTTAGGTAGCTAAGATTGATTGCAATGAAAGCTTGAATGGTAGTTGACAAAATTTGGTAGGCACAATACAGCAAATGGCTAGCACATAAAGGAAGACAGCAATGAACACAATGATAAGGTTGTTTGGGTTAAATACATAAGAATTAGGAGATTGGGTAACACTAGATACAGAGCAAAAAATAAAGCTCAGTGTAGGAAACTAAGAAGATGAAATTAAGTACTTTTTGGTTTTGTTTTTAAATAAGGCAAAAGTTTTACAGTTTTTCAATTCACTAGGGAGTGAGTTCCATAGACTAGGTCCCTTAATTTGCATAGAGTGTTTACACAGATTAAGTTTGACCCTGGGGATATCAAAGAGATATTTATTTCTGGTGTGGTGATAATGGGTCCTATTACATCTGTCCAGAGAGAGTTTCAGAGCATGGTTTGCATTTAAGAACAGGGTTTTGTAGATGTAGTTGACACAAGAGAATGTGTGGAGGGAGTTAATATTTAGCAAGTTTAGGGATTTAAACAAGGGAGCTGAGTGTTGTCTGAAAGCAGAGTTAGTTATTATTCTGATAGCAGATTTTTGCTGGGTGATGATGGGCTTAAGGTGGTTTGCAGTGGTAGACCCCCATGCACAGATACCATAATTAAGATAGGGGTAGATTAGAGCATAATAGAGAGAGAGGAGAGCAGAGTTAGGAACATAATATCTGATTTTGGAGAGTATACCAACTGTCTTAGAGACTTTCTTAGTTATGTGTTGAATGTGGGTGCTGAAGTTGAGTCTCTTGTCTAGGAATAGGCCAAGAAACTTGCCATCATTTTTATTACTGATGTTAATGTTGTCTATCTGTAGCTGAATTGCATTTGATGATTTGCTTCCAAATAAGATGTAGTAAGTCTTTTCGATGTTTAATGTTAGTTTGTTAGTTGACATCCATAAGTGGACTTTTTTTAATTCATTATTCACAACATTATTTAGTGTATGTGGGTTGAGGTCTGAATAGATAAGAGTAGTATCGTCAGCAAACAATATAGGTTTGAGAATATTAGAGACATTAGGCAGATCGTTTATATATATAAGAAATAGAAGAGGTCCTAAGATACTGCCCTGTGGCACTCCAACGGTAATTGGTAGAGTGGAAGAAGTTGTTTCATTGATAGTTACATATTGGTGTCTGTCACTAAGATAGGATCGGATGTAGTCAAGGGCAAGGCCTCGGATTCCATAATGCTGGAGTTTAAGTAAGAGGTAGTTGTGATTAACAGTATCAAAGGCTTTTCTTAGGTCAATGAAGAGTCCAATCGGAAACTCATTTTTGTCAAGTGCTGAGTAGATTACGTCAAGGAGACTAATGATTGCATCGTTGGTGCTCTTTTGGGACCTGAAGCCAAACTGGCAGGGGCTGAGTATGTCGAATTTTACGAGGTAGGAATAGAGCTGTTTGTAAATAATTTTTTCAAATATTTTTGATAGAATGGGTAGATTTGATATTGGTCTATAATTGTTTATGTCCGCCGGATTGCCTCCTTTATGGACTGGCGTTACTCTTGCTTTTTTGAGGATATCAGGGAAGGTGTGACACTCTATAGATTTGTTGAACAGTAGGGCTATGGGTGGGGCAAGGGCATGGGAGGCTCTCTTGTATACAATGGACGGAATTTCACTGGTGTTCCCTGCCTTTGTTTTTAGAGAGTGTATGATGGACACAACATCTTCCGGGCTGATTGGTGAAAGGAGAAGAGAGTTTGGATAGCTGCCTGAGAGATATGTGTTAATATGTGTCTGAGTCTGTGGGATTTTACTGGCAAGATTAGCACCAACCGATGAAAAGAAACTATTAAATTCATTTGCCATTTCTAAATCAGTTGACGGTATATCCCCATCCTTGTAGAGTTTTATTTGGTTATGTGAGTGTTGTTTAGTTCCTAGGATACTAGAGATGGTTTTCCAAGTGCTTTTCATGTTGCCTTTTGCTTCATTGAATCTATTCACATAATATGCAAGTTTTGCCTTTCTTATGATACTGGTAAGCATTGATGAGTACCTTTTAGCTACTTCCTTTGAAACTAGGCCAATCCTAAGTTTCTTTTCATATTCATGTTTCTTGTTGATTGAATTGAGAATGCCGCTTGTGAGCCATGGATTGTTTAATCTTTTGTCAGTTACTTGCTTGGTAAGAAGGGGACAATGAAGGTTGTAGAGGCTTAGAGTTTTGGAGAGGAAGAGGTTAGCTAATGAATTTATATCCTGGGTATTATTGAATTCAGAATCCCAGTTAATATTGTGAAATGCATCTGTAAGATTGCCCAAAGCTGATTCACTGTGTAGCCTAAATGAAAGTTTCTTGCTTTTTGGTGGTGTTATGTCCATGTTCGCTATGAGAAAGGTAGGATAGTGGTCAGTTGTTCTGTCGTAGATTATACCAGATACAAGGGGAGCTGTTATGTTTGTCCATATGTGGTCCAAGGTAGTGGCTGATGTTTGAGTGACTCGGGTAGGTTTGGTGATTGTGGGGATTAGCATACAGGAGTTCATGCTGTTAAGGAAATAGTCAACTTGAGAGCAATTTTGTTGACCCAGGTCAATATTAAAGTCTCCTCCCAGAATGATGTGGTTTTTGTTGAGATTGTTGTTTATAATAAGATTACTTAGGTTGTCTGAGAAAGAAGCTATGTTAGTATTGGGAAATCTATAGATGGCTCCAATAGTCAATGAGGATTTAAGGGATTTAATTGTAAACTGAGCAAAAGTATATTCACAGTAGTCATCTCTGTCACTAATAATACTGTTGCAGATAAATGTATCTCGGTAATATATAGCTGTGCCACCACCTTTTTTATTTGGCCTACAGTTATGAATAACCAGCTAAGTTGTAGAGTTGGGTATAGTCTTTATTTAGCCAAGTTTCTGTTAAAATAATGAACGATAAGTTAGTACCTAGTGCTGTGAGTAATGCATTTAAATCGTCAAAATGTTTACCAAGTGATCTAACATTTTGGTTGTAAACTGATAAACAGGTGTTATTTTGGAGTTTGTTTTTAGCCTGGTGTGCTGTGAAATACTTGCAATAATGATGATCAATGTGCTGGTTGGTGTAGATATGAGACAGAAGATTTTGATCAGGATCAATATCAGTGTGCATAGAGATGCAGAGGGATCACGATACAAGATACATGATATAGCAAAACACAAGAATAAAAGCAAATACAATAAAATAGTAACAATTTAGAAGTAAAATAGAGATCCAATAGATAGCCAGGAAGGACACAGAAGTTAGATAAAATAAAAAAAACAAAAAATCAGTAGAGACTGACAATATAAATGTAAAATAAAAAATAATAAGAAAAATAATAATCATAAAGTAAAATGAACTTGAGGATAATTAGCTTAGTAATGGTTAATTAAAATCCTATAGTTGGTATGAACCTAAGAAAACAAAGTGAGCTCAAATAGATAATTCCGAAAAAAAAGAAAAAAAAAGATATATATTACTCAGATATATGTATATCTGAGTAAATCTTGAATTTTACTCTAATATAAATCTAAGTGTAAAAATAAACAGGGTGAGAGTATATTAATGTGGAAGATTTTACTATGATACTGTGGTAGATGATATAAACAATTATACTATTACTTAATTCCAATAAATGATTACAAGAAACAAATACCAAGTTACTTTAAATATAACAGGGTAATAAGATCCCTAGGTTTAGTGACAAGGGGATTAACTAAGAACAAATAATTAAGAGTAAAAAAACAGGCATAGATGACAAACAAAAAATAAAAATAAAAATAAAAACCTTTGGAAAGGAAAGGCAGAGCTTAAGTACACTTTGGTTGTATGTGAGACTACAAATTATGATCTGGTTATTCAGCTGATATCCCACAGTCAGCCAGGAAGGAAGTGAGGTGAGCCTCAGTGGTTATGACATAAGTTTTTCCAGAGTCAGTCTTCCTAGCTATTATTTTACCATCGCGCACAAAACAATGTTTAATAGCAGGGGATTTTTTGCAGATTCCACGTAGTTTATATAAGAGATTTTGTCTGAATCTGGTTAGACATTCGTTCACATAAACATTGGATTTCCCACCGACTGCAGCAGTGATAAGGTCAGACTTGCGGGAGCAGCTATCTAACTTCACACGTATCTTCCTGTTATTTGTGCCAGATGATTTCGTACCCACTCTATAAGCTGACTTGATGTCACTTGCTTCGATTGAATAATTCAGCTTAGTACGCAATTCCTGGATCACGATGGCAGTACAGTTTTCCCTGTCAGTTTCATGGGGAAAATCAAGTGATGAGATGATAACAGAATCAAGGAGCTTAAGTTGATCTGATTCGTCTTGGGTTGTAGTGTGTTGCTGTTGTAGGGAGTTAAAATGGTTCTCTAACTTTTGTAACATCTCTTCTTGCTTCTTAGAGGTTTCTGCTGATTTAGAGTTAGTAACCGAGATCTGCAGAGAGCTTAATTCCTGTTCGAGGTGGCCGACTCTGGCAGACAGATCTTGGTTAATCTTGTGCATGGCCAAAGCATCACTCTGTAGCTTCATTATCAGGTCCGACTGCTCTCGGATTATAGACTTTTGGTCATCATGTATCTGAGTCAATAATTTGAACCATGGATTATCAGCGAGACGCTTAAAGTCAGAACATGGGGAGGCAGCTCGTTTAAGTTGCTCCATATGGTTACTTAACTGTTGCATGGCTCGAGTCGGCGACAACGCTTCACTCAGCTGGGAAGGTTTGTTATTGTTGACGCAGGGAGGGTCGGTACCCCCCCCGGTTGCCGCTAGGGGGGAGACAGCCGCGTTATTCCTGTTGCTAGCTTGGCTGGTTGGGTTCATCCTGATAGGTGTGTTATCTTTCTTTGCAGCCTTACCGAGCTTAGAATTGTTTTGCATGATAGCAGCAGAGATGTACGCAGGCAGATGGGGTAGACTCGTTGATGTGGCAGCAGTGACGTGGTTGATGTGGCAGCAATCCTAATATCTACACTTGAAACTGTGTATGGAGTCAGCCTCCACCACATCACTTGCCTAATGCATTCCATTTGTCAACCACTCTGACACTAAAAAAGTTCTTTCTAATATCTCTGTGGCTCATTTGGGCACTCAGTTTCCACCTGTGTCCCCTAGTGCGTGTGCCCTTGTGTTAAACAGCCTGTCTTTATCAACCCTGTCGATTCCCCTGAGAATCTTGAATGTGGTGATCATGTCCCCCTAACTCTTCTGTCTTCCAACGAAGTGAGGTTTAATTCCTGCAGTCTCTCCTCGTAGCTCATACCTCTCAGCTCGGGTACTAGTCTGGTGGCAAACCTTTGAACCTTTTCCAGTTTAGTCTTGTGCTTGACTAGATAGGGACTCCATGCTGGAGCCGCATACTCCAGGATTGGTCTGACATATGTGGTATATGATGTTCTGAAAGATTCCTTACACAAGTTTCTAAAGGCCGTTCTTATGTTAGCCAACCTGGCATATGCTGCTGATGTTATCCTCTTGATATGAGCTTCAGGGGACAGGTCTGGCGTGATATCAACCCCCAGGTCTTTCTCTCTCTCTGACTCTTGAAGTATTTCATCTCCCAAATGATACCTTGTATCTGGTCTCCTGCTTCCTACCCCTATCTTCATTACATTACATTTGCTTGGGTTAAACTCTAACAGCCATTTGTTCGACCATTCCTGCAGCTTGTCCAGGTCTTCTTGAAGTCTCAAGCTGTCCTCCTCTGTCTTAATCCTTCTCATAATTTTGGCGTCGTCAGCAAACATTGAGAGGAATGAGTCTATACCCTCTGGGAGATCATTTACGTATATCAGAAACAGGATAGGTCCAAGTACAGAGCCCTGTGGGACTCCACTGGTGACTTCACGCCAGTCTGAGGTCTCACCCCTCACTGTAACTCTCTGCTTCCTATTGCCTAGGTACTCCCTTATCCAATGGAGCGCCCTACCTGTTACTCCTGCGTGTGTGTGCGTGTGCGTGTGCGTGTGCGTGTGTGTCTGTGTGTGTGTCTGTGTGTGTGTCTGTGTGTGGTGTGTGTGTGTGTCTGTGTGTGTGTGTGTATTCACTTAGTTGTATTTACGGGGGTTGAGCTTTGCTCTTTCGGCCCGCCTCTCAACTGTCAATCAACTGTTTACTAACTACACTAACTACTTTTTTTTTCCACACACACCACACCACCCCAGGAAGCAGCCCGTGACAGCTGACTAACTCCCAGGTACCTATTTACTGCTAGGTAACAGGGGCATCAGGGTGAAAGAAAGAAACTTTGCCCATTTGTTTCTGCCGGGTGCGGGAATCGAACCCGCACCACAGAATTACGAGTCCTGAGCGCTATCCACAGGCTACGAGGCCCCCCACCCCCCCATTTGTGTATATTCACCTAGTTGTACTTGCGGGGAAGGACCTTTTGGCTCTTTGTGTGTGTGTGTGTAATATAATAATAATAATAATAATAATACTAATAATAATAATAATAATAATAATATAATAATAATAATTAATAATAATAATAATAATATACACAATAACAATAATAATAACCTGTATTCACAAGCAGATACAAAGGTAATGGTAGGGTAGATAACATAAGATTGGCATTTTTACATTCTGGCAAAACCTCTAAAACGCACAGATGTTCGCCAATGAATGGTCCACAAGCCATGATGTCCTAGACCGTAACTACGGTATATTGGCCCCCGCCTTTCCATTGCCTAAAATTGTTTCTCAACTCCCAAAGTTGAGAAAACGGAGCGCATATTTTAAAGTGAACTTATGTGGTGGACCTCGGTTCGTCTTTTTAAAAAATTAAATATATAGTTATATATATAATATTAGTATATTTTGGTAGCAGTCTTTCCTGTAGACATATGTTATTAAATATGACCGAAAAGTAGATTAATAATTCTAACACGAATTTTCTCAATTTTCCTTATGTTTGCTTTTACTGATGACGGTAAATTAAAAATCAATTCTCCAAAATTCATTCTTTATTTCTTAGTCTGACGCGACACTTGAGCGCGTTTCGTAAAACTTATTACATTTTCAAAGACTTAGTTACACACACACAGAACAACTATAACTGAACAGAGTTTAAATACCTGCATTTGGGTGAGGTGACATGTTACAATGGTTTGGGGTGAGGTGAGAACAAGCACAGAACACGAAACAATGGGTATAAGGGAAGAATAGATCTGTAACTGCAGAAGGCCTATTGGCCCGTATTCTTGATGTTTCTATATTGGAGCGGAGTCTTGAAGTGGGTAGAATATAGTAGTGCGTTAATTGGCTGTTGATTGCTGGTGTTGACTTCTTGATGTGTAGTGCCTCGCAGATGTCAAGCCGCCTGTTGTCGCTGTATCTATCAATGATTTCTGTGTTGTTTGTTAAGATTTCTCTGGTGATGGTTTGGTGTGGGAAGAGATTATATGTTCCTTGATAGAGCCCTGTTGCTTATGCATCGTTAATCGCCTGGAAAGAGATGTTGTGTCTTGCCTATATATTGAGTTCTTGGGGCTTACAGTCCCCAAGTGGGCATTTGAAGGCATAGACGACATTGGTCTCTTTCAAAGCGTTCTGCTTGTGTCTGGAGAGTTTCTCATGAGTAGGTTGGCAGTTTTCTTGGTTTTATAGTAAATCGTCAATGTATCTGATTTTGTCTGTAGGGATAACGTTCTATTAACAATATCTTTCAGGACCCTTTCCTCCGTTTTATGAGCTGTGGAGAAGAAGTTCCTGTAAAATAGTCTAATAGGGGGTATAGGTGTTGTGTTAGTTGTATCTTCAGAGGTTGCATGGCGTTTCACTTCCTTCTTATGATGTCTTCAATGAAACCATTGGAGAAGCCGTTGTTGACTAGGACCTGCCTACTCTACAGAGTTCTTCGTCGACTGCTTCCATTCTGAGCTGTGGCTGAGAGCACGGTCGACATAAGCGTTAACAACACTCCTCTTGTACCTATCTGGGCAGTCACTGTTGGCATTTAGGCACATTCCTATGTTTGTTTCCTTAGTGTAGACTGTAGTGTGGAAACCTCCGCTCCTTTCCATGACTGTTACATCTAGAAAGGGCAGCTTCCCATCCTTCTCCATCTCGTAAGTGAAACGTAACACAGAATTCTGCTCAAACGCTTCTTTCAGCTCCTGCAGATGTCTGACATCAGGTACCTGTGTAAAAATATCGTCAACATACCTGCAGTATATGGCCGGTTTCAAGTTCAAGTCGACTAAGACTTTTTCCTCAATAGTACCCATGTAGAAGTTTGCAAACAGGACGCCTAGGGGAGAACCCATAGCGACCCCATCTACTTGCTTATACATGTGCCCATCCGGGCTCAAGAAGGGTGCCTCCGTAGTACAAGCTTGGAGTAGTTTCCTCAGGATATTTCTGGCATGTCAAGGGAGTACATGCCGGGTCTCGATACACTCGGTCCATTATATATATTAATATATAGGTTATATATTAATTGTCTGGAACAAGGTACCTTGTACCGAGACGGCCGCTACTGGCCATCTGCTGATTTCTTAAGTTATAGCTACATTCACAACTAATATGAATGTTTCTTATTTTACTCAACCAAGAAACTGTACATATGGTCGATCTTGAACCATTGTTAATGTGACGACTTATACTGAATTTTGTAATTAGCTCATCCACTAAAGATCTGATGTATGCAAGGTACATCATTTTGACAATTCTGACATTGGCACCATAGCCTGAGTGATAACCTGCAACAGCCTTGAGAGCTCGGAGCCTCTCTTTATACTGACGACAGAGTCTGATACAACAGGCCATACAGTGGCACCTCAAGGCCAAGATATTTGAATCTGTTTATATAGTCAAGCGGGGAGAGCCATCAGACAGTTGCATCTTGCGAACAGCTCCTCCCTGCCTGGGTGGGCGCCGATTGTGTATCTTTGTTTTCTCTGCTGAGATAATTAAACCTAGGTCCTGACATGAGTCTAATACAGAGTTAAGAGTGTTTGCGTGTAGCATACCCAGTGGGTGTATCATTATATCGCATACCCAGTGGTGTGTATCATTATATCATCAGCATAGCTAATGATGTGGACGTTGGTTTTTCTCGGTATAAGAGTTTAACAGCGTGTTTATTAAGATATTAAATAGGTAGGACTGAGGACACCACCCTGCGGGGTACCTAGTTCAAAGTCTCTTGTTACACTCCTATGCCCCTGGAAAAATACATATGACTTCCTGTTGGATAAGTAACCCCTGATCCAACAAAGAAGCCGACCACCAATATCATTCTTGCAAGCTCACTCAAGATAGCATGTCTATTTGCAAATCAAAGGCAGACTTAAGATCTAGGAAGGTGGTATATGACTTTTCAGTGTGCAGGGTAAGAAAGGTGGTGATGCAATGATGCACACTCCTTCCATGCATGAAGCCATATATCTGGGGGATAGCATGGTTCTTATTCTATGGAGGAGACGGTTTAGGACCATT
>WNGS01041317.1:37797-49451 GCA_020271785.1 Procambarus virginalis | reverse complement strand
CCACAACTACCTCCTACTTAAACTCCATCATTATGGAATCCCAGGCAATGCACTGGACTATATCCAATCCTATCTTAGTGATAGACACCAATGTTGTAGCCATCAATAATATAACCTCTCACATTCTACCAATAACCGGTTGGAGTGCCACAGGGCAACATCTTGGGACCTCTCCTATTTCTTATATACATCAATGATCTGCCTAATGTCTCTAACATTTTGTAACCTATTTTGTTTGCTGATGATACTACCCTCATCTACTCTAACCCCAACCCACATACATTAAATAATGCTGTTACTAATGAACTAAAAAAAAGTTCACATATGGATGTCAACCAACAAGCTAACAATTAACATAGCAAGGACCTACTATACATCTTATTTGGAAGCACATCTACAAATGCAATTCAGCTTCAGATAGATAATGTAAACATTAGCAATAAAAAAGATGGAAAGTTTTTTGGCCTATTCCTAGACAAGAGACTAAACTTCAGTACCCACATACAACACATAACTAAGAAAATCGCTAAAACAGTTGGGATACTCTCCAAAATCAGATATTATGTACCTAACTCTGGTCTCATCTCTCTATATCATGCACTAATCTATCCCTATCTTAATTATGGTATCTGTGCATGGGGTTCAATTTATTTTAATTTCAAAATTTAAGGTTCAAAATTTACTAGAATGCTTCCAGTAAAGAATAACAAAGTTAATACCCCAAATTAGAAACCTGTCATTTGAAGAAAGATTGTCAAAGCTTAAATTACATTCTCTGGAAAGACAACTAAAGAATTATATATAGGGGTGACATGTGGTTTATGATTTTGTTGATTTGTTTCTAGATTTTCATAAATAAAGCATGCTTACTGTCTTATTCCAAGTTTTATGACAATTTTACAAGGTTTAAAATATAAGCTCAATATATATTTGTTTTTATACAGGAATTATACGTTAATATAACATTATAATAACGTAACGATGTCGTGTAAATAACGTTATATTGGCGACATATAAATGTTATATTTATGTTATAAGAACGTAAATTGGATAGGTTTACATAAAGTAAACAAAAAAAACGAAATGTTGACTGAAAATTTTTTATTTTTATATATAAAGCAAGAAAACATTATAATTCCATAGCATTCACTATTATTTTTAAATTTTTACATAAATCTTAAAAAACCGTGTCTCAAGAATACATGTTTTTAGTTATATCTAGTGGTTTTAAGAACGTCAGATATACGTATTTATGTCAAATGTTAGAGGCACCATTTACCTTTAAATGGTGCCACCTTTGTGGCACCATTTAAAAACGTTCACAAACGTTCTGTGTTTGCTGGGTAGTAGCCAGAACTTACTTCTTGGCCTACTATGCAGGGCTCTCGTCTTACTTAGCTAAGTTGGCAAGGACTCTGTCGTTTCTGGCTAAGTGTAAACCTTTTGGCCTATTATGCAAAAATTATACTTGTTTTTTTGGCCAAGAATGCAAGCTGGCGATTGTTTGTTTATCACATGGTCACTGTAAAGTAAGATGTTGTCCATTGAATGTAGGAAGATATTTAGAGAAAAATGTCAAATGGGGACGAAGTACAGATTAATAATGTCCTTAGGAATTGTTTGTACTAAAAATAAGTAGCAAGTGGAGCAATATGGATATCTCCATATCAAGTGGATACCTGCCACTTGTGGATACCTCAAGTAGATACCTGCCACTTGTGGATACCTCAAGTGGATACCTGCCCGAAACGCATTGCGTAATAGTGGCTTTAGGCATTGTATGTACTAGCTCTATCTATAATTCGATCCATTAATGTAACATCACTTGTATGTATGTACCTTACCTGAATAAACATATTTATTTATTTATATTTATATGGTGCTTGTATGTGATGAGAAATTGAAAGATGTGAGAATTCTGCTTCACAGTGATAGGAAGAGTCGACATCAAAGGATCAAAAAGCGACGTCGCTATGAACGCTTGGATGCCACAAGCCAGTTATCCCTGTGGTATCTGTTACGTACCGTCTCCTCTGCCTAATAGAGTTACACATCGTTACACATCATAGTTTACCGCTTTCTTCGGAACCCATTTTCCTTGATTTTGAAGCATACACTATTATTTAAAACAATTTTGTGTTTATGAGAGAGAAAGAGCGAGATAGATGACACTACGGTGCGGCAAGTCTCGCTCTAACTCACACCTCTGTTCTAGTCGCCGCTCCTCTGTCTACACCACAACGCAACAAGCACTTTTGAAACTCTTATCATCCTCAAGATAAACGCCTCTACCAACATCTGTACTGGTGCAGTCATCGGGAGGACAAACCCTTCATGCAAACTGCACCTACTATCAAGAAGAAGAAGAAGAAGATGAGATCTTTACCATCTTTTAATTAATAGTTCTCAACTCCTTAAAACATACATAACTGAAACATGCCTATGTCTGAACATTTTGTCCTGCCTCAACTGGGGATTATTGGTCCCGGAATTTCAGAAATATGAATCCGGCGACATGTTGGAAAAATATGTGGCTTAGTGTGGCTTATTAGGCAAATCGGTCCTTGCATAGTTTGACAAGTAAGACGTTCTGGCTACTAAGTACGACATATACATATACACACACACACACACACACACACACACCTACCTAGTAGTAGGTGCCTAGTAGCCAGAACGCACTTCTCAGCCAACTATGCAAGCCCGATTTGCCTAATAAGCCAAGTTTTCATGAATTAATTTTTTTCAACTACCTAACCTACCTAACCTAACCTAACATTTTAGGTTAGGTTAGGTTAGGTAATGTAAAGATAGGTTAGGATAGGTTAGGTAGGGTTGGTTAGGTTTGGTCATATATCTACGTTAATTTTAACTCCAATAAAAAAATTGACCTCATACATAATGAAATGGGTAGCTTTATCATTTCATAAGAAAAAATTAGAGAAAATATATTAATTCAGGAAAACTTGGCTTATTAGCCTTGCATAGTAGGACGAGAAGTACATTCTGGCTACTAGGTACGTCATATATATATATATATATATATATATATATATATATATATTATATATATATATATATATATATATATATATATATATATATATTAATATATTTATATATATATATATATATATATATATATATATGAATGATTTTCCCAGGGAGGACAACCAGGTGCGCCTTTCCACTCGAGCGAGAAACACCCACGGCAGGAAGAGCAACAGTGCCATATCCGAGACATCAAAAATCAGAACATCAGTCACCAAGAAAATAGAAGAAGGAAACACTATTGGCGCAATAAGAGTCATCACCAGTGAGGACTCAATTGCCGATAGAGATGCCGCAACAGCTCAAGCCCTAAGGGAGAAACACCCTGCCAGGGCTCCGAGTGAGGACGACATTGTACAAGTGGGGGCTACCGGAGCAGAACCTCTCTGGGTGGCTGAATCTGTGGTCCATAAAGCAGCCATGTCCTTCCCAACCGGATCAGCAGGTGGGTTCACAGGACTAAAACCCAACCACCTCAAGCAAATGCTCAACCCTGCACTGGGTGACATTGCAAAGAACCTCTTGGTGGAACTAACCAGATTCACCAACACATGTCTAGCTGGCAACATACCACCGTCCATAAGACCTATTTTTTTTGGAGCATCCCTCTGTGCTCTAAAGAAAAAGGATGGAGGGATCAGGCCAATAGCTGTGGGCAATTCTCTCCGGCGTCTCGTCGCAAAGGCAGCCGCAAGAACAGTTAGTGATGCAGCGGCCAACATGCTGAAGCCAAAACAGCTTGGGTTTGGCATTCCACAAGGGTGTGAGGCGGCAGCCCATGCAGCTCGAGCCTTCATCGCCAATATCACAGACGAAAAGGCCCTTATCAAGCTAGATTTCAAAAATGCCTTCAATTTGGTGCGGAGGGATGCTGTACTCCGTGCGGTTCATAGTCATTTCCCTTCCCTCTACCCTTTCGTACATTCATGCTACAGTATGGATCTTAAGCTACTTTTTGGCGAACATGAAATTGACTCGCGGGAAGGCGTCCAACAGGGTGACCCCCTTGCTCCTCTCCTTTTCTGCTTAGTCATCAAACAAGTCACAGAGGTCCTGTCCAGCGAGCTTAACATCTGGTTCTTGGATGATGGTACCCTAGCTGGTTCCCAAGACTCCCTCCTGGAGGACATCAGAAAAATCCAGGAGCAAGGTGCAGTTTTAGGCCTCACCCTGAACCCTTCTAAATGTGAAATAATATGTTCCAACCAGGGCATCGTAGAGAGAATAGAGGGTCTTCTGCCAAACATCCATAAAACTAAACCTGAAGACAGCACACTCCTAGGAGCTCCCCTGGGGTTGAAAGCCATCGATGAGGTCCTTGATAAGAAAATCGCCGACCTTAAGAGGATGGATGGGAGGATTGAGGATATTGATGCTCATGATGCACTCTACCTCATCACCAGATGTCTGTCCCTCCCCAGGTTAACCTACTTTCTGAGGTGTTCACCATCTTACAGTAGCCAAAAACTAAGTGAGTATGACCGGTTACTGAAATCAATGCTAGAAAAAGCCCTTAACCTCTCTCTTGATGACCTGCAGTGGAAACAAGCCTCTCTTCCCGTAAGACTTGGGGGCCTCGGAGTTCGAACAGCAACGCAAATCGCTGTTCCAGCCTTCCTGTCCTCCTTATCAGCATCCGACGACCTTGTGAAGGAAATTCTACCTGCCCACTTACATCAGCTGGCAGGTGTACATGATCCCAATTTTACACGCTGTGCCACAGAGTGGGCCTCTCGTGCAGGCCCATCACCTCAACCACCATCCCCAAAAGCCCACAGGCAATCCAGCTGGGATGGCCCCATTGTAGACAAAGTTGCTGCAGAGTGCCTGGGTGCTGCATCAACACAGCACGACATTGCTCGCCTCACAGCAGTAGCAGCCCCACATGCAGGGGATTTCCTGTTAGCAACCCCAATGTCGGCAACTGGCACGCGTCTCACACCACACGCCCTCCGAATTGCTGTGGCCCTCCGCCTTGCTGCCCCAATCCACACCAGATATAGGTGTATTTGCGGCGAGGTGGTGGCTGACGGGTACGGCCACCATGGCCTACTCTGCCAAAGCACAGGAGGATGGCACTCGAGGCACAGTGAAGTTAACGACATCATCAAGAGGAGCCTCACCACAGCTGGATGCCCAGCTGAGAGAGAGCCTCGTTACCTAACGCCCCGTAACTCTGATGCTTTTATTGGTCGCCCGGATGGTATCACAGTGAACCCCTGGAAGAATGGCAAGCAGTTGGTATGGGACTACACGTGCGTATCAACCCTGGCTAACACCTACGTTGACCTCAGTGTTGCACAACCAGGTGGTGCTGCCACCCACAGGGAAGCAGCCAAATCCCGTAAGTATAGAGAACTGGATCACCACTACAATTTTGTCCCCATTGCTTCTGAGACACTCGGCGCCTGGGGTAAAAGTGCTACCAGTTTTTTGAAGGAACTGGGTTCTAGGCTCATTGAAACAACAAGGGACCCTAGAGCTGCCAGCTTTCTTTTCCAGCGCCTCAGTGTGGCGATACAGAGGGGAAATGCGCACTGCATCCAGGGTTCCTGCCCGCCATCTGAGGAGCTGGAGGAACTCGACAACTTATGATAACCATCTTTGTAACCTATATGTAACTCCTTTTTTTGTAACAAAGTTCAAATAAAGCAAATATATATGTGTACATACAAAAGAATGGGGGTGGTAGGAGAAGAAAATATTAGTGTTCAGTGAGAAACCACAAGGTCTCCTCTGAATACGTTTTATTTTCTTCTCCGAGGCTATGGGTCCCCACATTGGCACCAGAGGTGGTACCCTCACAAACTTATATATATATATATATATATATATATATATATATATATATATATATATATATATATATATATATATATATATATATATATATATATATGTCGTACCTAGTAGCCAGAACGCACTTCTCGGCCTACTATGCAAGGCCCGATTTGCCTAATAGGCCGAGTGATTTTCTTTATTTTCAATAAATTGTTTCCAATTAGTTTATTTGATTTATTATTATTATATTATATTAAAACCATAATTTATTATGACATCGGGTACCTGTGTAAAAATGGCCCGGATGGACACATGTATAAGCAAGTAGATGGGGTCGCCATGGGTTCTCCCCTAGGTGTCCTGTTTGCGAACTTCTACATGGGTACTATCGAACAAAAGGTCTTAGTCGATATGAACTTCAAACCGGCCATATACTGCAGATATGTTGACGACATTTTTACACAGGTACCTGATGTCAGACATCTGCAAGTGCTGAAGGAAGCATTTGAGCAGAATTCCGTGTTGCGTTTCACTTACGAGATGGAGAAGGATGGGAAGCTGCCCTTTCTAGATGTAACAGTCATGAAAAGGAGCGGAGGTTTCCACACACTGCAGTCTACACGAAGGAAACAAACATAGGAATGTGCCTCAATGCCAACAGTGACTGCCCAGACAGGTACAAGAGGAGTGTTGTTAACGATTATGTCGACCGTGCTCTCAGCCACAGCTCAGGATGGAAGCAAGTCGATGAAGATCTCTGTAGGATAAGGCAGGTCTTAGTCAACAACGGCTTCTCCAATGGTTTCGTTGAAGACATCATAAGAAGGAAGGTGAAACGCCATGCAACCTCTGAAGAGACAACTAACACAACACCTGTACCCCCTATTAGACTATTTTGCAGGAATTTCTTTTCCACAGCCCATAAAACGGAGGAAAGGGTCCTGAAAGATATTGTTAATATAAACGTTATCCCTACAGACAAAAATCAGAAGATACAATTGACGATTTACTATAAAACCAAGAAAACTGCCAACCTACTCATGAGAAACTCTCCAGACACAAAGCAGAACGCTTTGAAAGAGACCAATGTCGTCTATGCCTTCAAATGCCCACTTGGGGACTGTAAGCCCCAAAGAACTCAGTAAATAGGCAAGACAACAACATCTCTTTCCAGGCGATTAACGATGCATAAGCAACAGGGCTCTATCAAGGAACATATAATCTCTTCCCACAACCAGACCATCACCAGAGAAGTCTTAACAAAAAACACGGAAATCATCGATAGATACAGCGATAGCAGGCGGCTAGATATCTGCGAGGCACTACACATTAAGAAGTCAACACCAGCAATCAACAGCCAATTAATGCACAATTATATTCTACCCACTACAAGACTCTGCTCCAATATAGAAGCATCAAGAAATATGGGCCAATAGGCCCTCTGCAGTTACTTCTATTCTTCCCTTTAGCTTATACCCATTGTTTCGTGTTCTGTGTTGTGTTGAAAATTTGTTTTCACCTCATCCAAAGCCATTGTAACATGTCACCTCACCCAAATGCAGGTATAAAAATGAAAGTCAAAGCTGTTTAAACTCTGTTCAGTTATTGTTGTGTGTGTGTAAACTAAAGTGTTTGAAAATGTAATAAGTTTTACGAAACACGCTCAAGTGTCGCGTCAGACTAGAAATAAAAATGAACTTTGGAGAATTGATTTTTCAGTTACCATCAACAGTGAAAAAGAATATAAGAAATATTGAGAAAATTCGTGTTAGAATTATTAATCTTACTTTTTCGGTCATATTTAATAATATATGTCTACAGGAAAGACTGCTACCAAAATATACAAATATATATATATATATATATATATATATATGTATATATATATGTATATATATATGTATATATATATGTATATATATATGTATATATATATGTATATATATATGTATANCACAATTATATTCTACCCACTTCAAGACTCCGCTCCAATGTAGAAGCATCAATAGAATATGGGCCAATTGGCCCTCTGCAGTTACTTCTATTTTTCCCTTTAGCTTATACCCATTGTTTCGTGTTCTGTGTTGTGTTGAAAGTTTGTTTTCACCTCATCCAAAACCATTGTAACATGTCACCTCACCCAAATGCAGGTATAAAAAAGAAAGTCAAAGCTGTTTAAACTCTGTTCAGTTATAGTTGTTGTGTGTGTGTAAACTAAAGTCTTTGAAAATGTAATAAGTTTAAAGAAATGCGCTCAAGTGTCGCGTCAGACTAGAAATAAAAATGAACTTTGGAGAATTTATTTTTCAGTTACCATTAACAGTGAAAAAGAATATAAGAAATATTGAGAAAATTCGTATTAGAATTATTAATCTTACTTTTCGGTCATATTTAATAATATATGTCTACAGGAAAGACTGCTACCAAAATATACTAATATATATATATATATATATATATATATATATATATATATAAATATATATATATATATATATATAACTGAAAACTCACACCCCCAGAAGTGACTCGAACCATACTGCCAGGAGCAACGCAACTGGTATGTACAGGGACGCCTTAATCCGCTTGACCATCACGACCGGACATAAGGAAGTGATAGCCGGAGCTATTTGAACCACTTCCCCGCTGGCACTCGGATGGTAATCTTGGGCATAGCATTTTATCAAATCACCTCGTTTTTTGGGGCAACACGTGAGGAACACAAATGCAAACAAGCCTGAATGGTCCCCAGGACTATATACAACTGAAAACTCACACCCCAGAAGTGACTCGAACCCATACTGACAGGAGCAACGCAACTGGTATGTACAGGGACGCCTTAAACCACTTGACCATCACGACCGGACATAAGGAAGTGATAGCCTGAGCTATATGAACCACTTCCCCGCCGGCACTTGATGGTTATCTTGGTTCGAGTCACTTCTGGTGTGAGTTTTCATTCATATATATATATATATATATATATATTATATATATATATATATATATTATATATATATATATATATATATATATATATATATATATATATATATATATATATATATATATATATATATATATATCTGAAAACTCACACCCCAGAAGTGACTCGAACCCATACTCCTAGGAGCAAAGCAACTGGTAACTACAGGGCGCCTTAATCCGCTTGACCATCACGACCGGACATAAGGAAGTGATAGCCTGAGCTATATGAACCACTTCCCCGCCGGCACCTGGATGGTTATCTTGGGCATAGCATTTTATCAAATCACCTCAAGCGGATTAAGGCGCCCTGTAGTTACCAGTTGCTTTGCTCCTGGGAGTATGGGTTCGAGTCACTTCTGGGGTGTGAGTTTTCAGTTGTATCTAGTCCTGGGGACCATTCAGGCTTGTTTGCATTTGTGTTCCTCACGTGTTGCCCCAAAAAATGAGGTGATTTGATAAAATGCTATGCCCAAGATAACCATCCAGGTGCCGGCGGGGAAGTGGTTCATATAGCTCAGGCTATCACTTCCTTATGTCCGGTCGTGATGGTCAAGCGGATTAAGGCGCCCTGTAGTTACCAGTTGCTTTGCTCCTGGGAGTATGGGTTCGAGTCACTTCTGGGGTGTGAGTTTTCAGTTGTATCTAGTCCTGGGGACCATTCAGGCTTGTTTGCATATATATATATATATATATATATATATATATATATATATATATATATATGTATATATATGTATATATATTCTGGGGTGTGAGTTTTCAGTCGCATATAGTCCTCGGGACCATTCAGGCATGTTTGCATATATATATATATATATATATATATATATATATATATATATATATATATATATATCTTGGGTGTTTGCATATATATATATATATATATAGGGCTTCTATCTCTCTAACTATTTTACTAGCGTCAGGGCTTAGCTGAAAGAGGAGTTCTCCAAAACTCATTTTCGTTATTTCAAGGTGAAGAAAAAGTGAATTACTATAGAATGTATTAAACTTATTTATACAATTTGCACAACATTTCGAACCTCCATGGTTCATTCTCAAATGAAAAGAACTTGTTGTTATAGATTCAGTTACTCGGAACAAGTTCCCAGTAGCACGGGCTATGGTGAGCCCGTAACTTACCTGGCACAGGAGCGGGGCAAGTAGCACGGGCTATAGTGAGCCCGTAGTGGACTTACCTGGCACAGGAGCGGTGCCCGAAAAGAACTTACAGAACTCGTTGATTTATACCCGTACTGGGTCAGGTGATAAGACAATGAAGGTAAAAACAAGGGGGATACATAGATGATAAATGGGGATGAAGCACATAAGAACATAAGAATAAAGGTAACTGCGGAACGCCTATTGGCCCATACGAGGCAGCTCCTATCTACATACGAAGATTAATCAGGTGTAATTGGCCTGTTATGTTGAACATTGTCTTTTGTGTTGGCATCGTTATGTTCTGGTCTTGTCCTTACTCTCATGGTGGGTAGAGTAAATAGTTCCGTGATTTGGGTGTTCATGGTAGGTTGTTCTATTCTTATGTGAATTGCTTCACGAATTTGTAATCTTCTTGCATCTTGGGTTTTGTCTATTATACAGGTATTTTTGTTCAACATTTCTCTTGTTAGGGTGATGTCATGGGTTTGTCTCATGTGATTCCTGGGGGCACCGGATTGAAGATGACATGTCAAACGCCTTATCAGCTTGGTCGACGTCATACCTATGTACTTAGATTGAAGGTTACATCCTTCGTGGGGGCAAATGCATATGTATACAACGCTTGACTGCTGTAGTGGGTTCTCCGTCGGCTTCGGGCTGTTTTTGATAAGGAGGTCGGAAGTCATCTTGGTTTTGTAGAATATGATCAGGTCTATATTTTGGTTAGGAGTAGTGCTTTTTACTCCTTTACGGATTATTTCTTTCATTATTCTTTCCTCTTTTATATGTTCACCGTGCATGGTTCATTTGTAATATAATTTGATTGGAGTTATTGTGGTTTCTGTTCTAGGTTCAGGATTATACCATCGGTCCAAGTGTCTTCTTATAGCAGCGTTTATTTCCGCGTTGCTATATCCATTGTTCACCAATACCTGAGTTACTCTTTCAAACTCTCTACTCACGTTGCTCCATTCGGAGCAGTGGGTAAGAGCTCGACGAATATAAGCATTGAGAACACTGGCTTTGTATCTTTGGGGGCGCTCACTTCTACCGTTCAGGCATAATCCTATGTTGGTGGGCTTAGTATATACGTTTGTGCTTAAAGAGGTATGTATATATACCTCTGTCTCATCATATATACATATCTATTACTATATATATGTATATATATATATAGTAATAGTATATAGAATAGCCAGAACGCAGTTCTTTTATATATTTTTTTGAGATATATACAAAAGTTGTTACATTCTTGTACAGCCACTAGTACGCGTAGCGTTTCGGGCAGGTCCCTGGAATACGATCCCCGCCGCGAAGACTCGTTGTTACATCCAAGTACACATTTTACTGTTGCGTTAAACAGAGGCTACAGTTAAGGATTTGCGCCCAGTAAATCATCCCCGGCAAGGATACGAACCCATGACAAGCGCTCGCGGAACGCCAGGCGAGTGTCTTACCACTACACCACGGAGACTAGCCTACAATGCAAGGCCCGATTTGCCTAATATGCCAAGTTATCCTAAATTGGTATATTTTTCAATTTTTTTTTCTTATGAAATCATAAAACTATCAATTTCATTATGTATGAGTTAATTTTGTTTAAATTTAAGTTAAAACTAACGTAGATATATGACCGAACCTAACCAACCCTACCTAACCTAACCTAACCT
>WNGS01041317.1:17697-36797 GCA_020271785.1 Procambarus virginalis | reverse complement strand
ATAATAAGAAAATCGATCGGCCTATTAGGCAAACCGGGACTTGCATAGTAGGCCAAGAAGTGCTTTCTGGCTACTAGGTACGACATATATATATATATATATATATATATATATATATATATATATATATATATATATATATATATATATATATGTCGTACCTAGTAGCCAGAAGGCACTTGTCAGCCTACTGTGCAAGGCCCGACTTGCCTAATAGGCCAAGTTTTCATGAATTAATTGTTTTTCGACTACCTAACCTACCTACCTAACCTAACCTAACTTTTCGGCTACCTAACCTAACGTAACCTATAAAGATAGGTTAGGTTAGGTTAGGTAGGGTTCGGTTAGGTTCGGCCATATATCTACGGTTAATTTTAACTCCAATAAAAAAAATTGACACCATACATTATTGAAATGTGGTAGCTTTATCATTTCATAAGAAAAAAATTGGAGAAAATATATTAATTCAGGAAAACTTGGCTTATTAGGCAAATCGGGCCTTGCATAGTAGGCCAAAAAGTGAGTTCTGGCTACTAGGTACGACATATATATATATATATTATATAGATATATATATATTATATATATATATATATATATATATATATATATCTATATATCTATGTATTTCTTATGTTTCTTTTCACTGGTCGATGGTAATTGAAAAATCAGTTTCTCCAAAATTCATTTTATTTCTAGTCTGACGTGACGCTAGAACGCGTTTCGTAATAAGTTATTACATTTCAAAGACTTTAGGTTACACACACACAACTAACATTAAACAGAGTTTAAACAGCTTTCATTTATACCTGTATTTCGGTGAGGTGATGTAATGTTACAAATAGTTTTGGATGAGGTAAACAAACTTTCAACACAAGCCAAAACACAAATAAACGGGATATAGCTACAGGGAAGAATGGAAGTAACGCAGTAGGGCCTATTTGGCCAATATTCTTGATGTTTCTATATTGGAGCGGAGTCTTAGAAGTGGGTTGAAAAATTGTGTCATTATTGGTGCTGATGCTGTGTTGACTTCTTAATGTGTGTGCCTCGCAGATATCAGCCGCCTGCTATCGTTGTATCTATCGATGATTTCCGTGGTTTATTTGTTAAGACTTCTCTGGTGATAGGTCTGGTTGTGGGAAGAGATTATATGTTCCTTATAGGAACCCTGTGCTTATGCATCGTTATCGCCTGGAAGAGATGTTGTTGTCTTGTCTATTTAATGATTCTTTGAGGCTTACAGTCCCCAAGTGGGCATTTGAAGCATAACGACATTGGAAAGTGTCCGTCTCCAACTCCGGAAAGTGGAGTTGGAAATCTGTTGGACGACATATTCGACCTCGAGACACAAAAAAAGGTCACCACCAAGGACACCATTACAAGCAGAACCTTATTGCAGAAGGAGGAAAGAATCGGGGCAACTACAAAAGCACCATACTGTCCCCCGAGCTACAAAGCGCAGCTAGGCCTTCAGTGAGAACCCGGCAGATAGTCGTCAGGAGAGGTTGACAAGTCGCCAATATACGACTTGGCTGTCGCAACTTGGCTGCCAAAGATAATTGGCAGCCATTTATGCACAACCATACTCTACTCCTTCAAGACTCCGTAACCAAAACATCAGAAGCATGCAAGAGAAGTATGGCCAACTTAGGGCCCTCTGCAGTTCTTCCATTCTATGCTTTCGATATCCAATTAATCCCACAGTTTCGTGTTCTGTCTTGTATTTGTCAGAAGTTCGTTCACCTCATCCCTAACTGTTGCAACCAATCAACCTCACCCAATGCGCTTATAAGTATATGGTATTTGCTAGTCTTTGTACCTTACTAACGTCTTTGTAAATTGTAATAAGTTCTTACTGAAAGCGTTGTAGCGTTGCGTCAACTAGAAATAAAATCGAATTTTGGAGAATTGATTTTTCAATTACCGATCGCAGTTACCTGAACCAGTGCCTGGAAAAATAGCTCATAGTGCACTAGAAAAGTGTACAAACCGCATCCCGCCCTAAGAAAAAGTAGGAAGGGATGCAGATTGGAGCGAGAACGTCGTTCCACTATATAAGCGAAGACACACGAATCCGGTAAGAACTTGAGAGTCGCACTACCCTAAGTCTCAAGAACGGCGAAGAAGGTAGGTAGCGAAATAGCGAAAAATGAACTCAAGCTACAAGAATCTTACAAAACCCAGGAGAGGGCAAAGAGAGCAAAGAGCCATCAGTGAAATAGAGAGAACCCGAAATAGTTTTCTTCTCCTAATGCAAATCTAAGATCAAAAACCACAATCTATGTATCGGGCCCCTGCGAAAGGAAGATAGAACTTTCACCGATGAAAAAAAGAAATGAGCGAGCTACTGAGTGAAGCAGTACGACTCTGTTTTCAGCGAGCCATTAACACGCACTAAAGATCGATAACCCAAATAAAGGAATTTTTCATGGATATGATACCAACATCAAATCATATCAGACGTCACCTATCCCTACTGGACTTTGAAGAAGCCATAAACAGTATGCCTATGCACTCTGCACCAGGCCCGGATTCTTGGAACTCCATATTCATCAAGAACTGTAAAAACCACTATCGCAGGCCCTCCACATTCTGTGGAGACAAAGCCTAGATACTGGCGTTATTCCTGATATACTAAAAACAGCAGAGATAGCACCACTTCATAAAGGAGGAAATAAGGCAGAGGCAAAAAATTACAGACCGATAGCGTTAACATCGCACATCATAAAATTTTTGAGAGAGTGCTAAGAAGTAAGCTCACAAAATACATGGAAGCACAGCATCTCCATAACCCCCGACAACATGGTTTCAGAACAGGGCGCTCTTGCCTGTCGCAGTTGCTGGACCACTATGATATGGCATTAGATGCTATGGAAGACAAAAAAAACGCTGATGTAATTTACACAGATTTCGCAAAAGCTTTGATAAATGTGACCATGGTGTTATTGCACATAAAATGCGCTCAAAAGGAATTACCGGAAAATAGGCAGATGGATCTACAATTTCCTGACCAACAGAACCCAATGTGTAATAGTCAACAAAATAAAATCCAGCCCATCAACCGTTAAGAGCTCAGTCCCTCAGGGTACTGTGCTTGCTCCAGTACTTTTTCTCATCCTCATATCGGACATAGACAAGAACACAACTATAGCACTGTATCATCCTTTGCAGATGACACCAGGATCTTCATGAGAGTAGGCAACATAGAGGACACGGCAACCTCCAGTCAGATGTAGATCAGGTCTTTCTATGGGCTACAGAAAATAATATGGTGTTAACGAAGATAAGTTCCAGCTCATGCGCTATGGAAAAAATGAAAATAAAAACGGAAACCACGTACAAAACTCAGGACAAATCATACATAGCACGAAAAGGCAATGTAAAGGATTGGGTGTACTCATGTCGGAAGACCTTACCTTTAAAGAACAAATAAAGTGGCCGTCACAACTGCACGAAAAATGACAGGTTGGATAACAAGAACTTTTCACACTAGAGATGCTATACCATGATGATACTTTTCAAAACGCTTGTGCTCTCTAGAGTGGAGTACTGCTGCACAATGACAGCCCCTTTCAAAGCTGGGAAATTGCTGACCTGGAGAGCGTGCAGAGATCCTTTACTGCTAGAATCTCAGTAAAACATCTAAACTATTGGGACCGACTAAAGAGCCTAAATCTGTACTCCCTTGAGCGCAGGCGGGAGAGATACATAATAATTTACACATGGAAATATTAGAGGGGCTGGTCCAAACCTGCACACAGAAATAACATCACATGAGACCAGAAGACATGGCAGGATGTGCAGAATACCCCCGTTGAAAAACAGAGGTGCAACTGGTACTCTGAGAGAGAACTCTATCAACATCAGGGGCCCGAGACTGTTCAACACGCTCCCGCTACACATAAGGGACATAACTGGCAAACCCCTCACAGTGTTCAAGAGAGAACTGGATAAGCACCTCCAAAGGATACCTGATCAACCAGGCTGTGACTCATACGTCAGGCTGCGAGCAGCCGCGTCCAACAGCCTGGTTGATCAGTCCAGCAACCAGGAGGCCTGGTCGATGACCGGGCCGCGGGGAGCTAAGCCCGGAAGCACCTCAGGTAACCTCAAGGTGACAGTAATAAAGAAAATAAGAAATAATGAGAAATCGTGTTAGAATTATTAATCTACTTTTTAGGTCAGTTTTAAAACATGTTTTCAAAAAAGGCTGCTACCAAATAAACTAATATTGTGTATGTATGTATGTATGTATGTATGTATGTATGTATGATGTATGTATGTAGTATGTATGTATGTATGTATGTATGTGTATACAGGATATGTGGAAGCTGGTCAGAGTTACATTTCACCTTTGCAAAACACACATTAATGACATTATGTAAAAAAAAGAGATCTCGAACACTGTTTATGTAGGGTAGACGTAAATCTGTGTATTTATGCATGTAGGTTAGATAAGCATTTTTAAAAGCACTACAATCCCCTTCTGTAGTGATTGTTCGATAAAACACTGAACTATATGTTTTAACAGATCTCTAACCCTGTCCATGGAAGACAGAAGAAAATGTATATTTTCAAAGATCCAAAATGTCAGATCACTTGGTAAACATTTTGATGGATCAATGAGCTTCATGAAGCGCTAGAAAGTAAACTATCTTTTATTATTTAAGAGAAACATGGCTAAGTAAAGACCTAGCTTACCCACTGTACAACTTAGCCGGATATAAAGCCATTCACAACTGCAGGCCTGACAAAAAAGGAGGTGGTACAGCTGTCTATTACCAAGATAACTTCAATGCACACTGAATTGTGTTATTATTTATTAGCACAAGTGTTATTAGCAATAGACACGACTGTTGTGAATATACCTTTGTTCAATTCACGGTTAAATCCCTTAAATCATCAATAATTATTGGAGCTATTTATAGATTTCCCAATACTAATACAACTACATTTTCATATACAATAAGGAACCCTATTTATGAATAACAAACCAACAAAAATCACATCATCCTAGGAGGCGACTTCAACATTGACCTATGTCAACAAAATATGTATTTCGAATACTTCCTAATGACATGAACTCCTGTTAATGCTATCCCCGCAATCACCAAGCCCACATGAATCACTCAAAAATCTGCTACAACCCTGGACCACATAAGGACTAATATATCAGCTTCCCCTTGTCTCTGGTATACACTGACAAAACAACCGATCACTGTCCTACCTTCCGCTCAGCAAACATGGACATAACACCCTCGGTTCCCTAATAAGCTTACCTTTACACTACACAGCAAACCAGCAATAAGAAACCTCATAAATGCACTTCACAGTATAAATTGGGAATCTGAACTCTGCAATACACAGGATATAAATCATTAGCGACATTTTCTCTCCAAAACTCTACGCCTCTACAACACACACACTGTCTCTCCTCACTAAGCAAGTAACTGTCAAAATATTAAACAACCCCTGACTCACAAGTGGCGTACTTAAAACAATAAACAAGAAACACGAATATGAAAAAAAACGTAGGATTAGCCTAGTTACAAAGTAGTTAGGGGATACTCATCAACGCATACCAATATAATACGAAGAGCAAAATCTTCCTTATATGAGAATACATTTAAAGAAGTAAAAGGGAATATGAAAAGGTAAATAATAATAAGAATAATAATAATAATAATAATAATAATAATATATAATATAATAATAATAATAAATAATAATAATAATTATAATAATAATAAAATAATGTATTGTAAGAAGGCACGTGGGTTGGTGAGATTACATAAGACTGGTAATTTTTACTTCAATACAAAGCCACTAATACGCATAGCGTTTCACATGTAAGTAAAGCCATCTCTAACATCCTAGGGGTTAAATAACAATTAAAAAAACAAGCAGATAAAACTCTTCAAAGATGGTTACACACTTACAACAGACTTAGAAACGGCATCTGAATTAATAGCTTCTTTTTGTCAATTTGTGCTAACTTGCTAGAAAAATCTCAGGGACCCAGATACATGTTATTACATATCTCACAGGCAGCTATCCTAACTCTTTACTCCATTTACCAATCAGCCCGACATTATAACCATAATTCAATCATTTAAAACCAAAGCTGGGAACATTTTTGGAATACCATCTATGATATATAAGAGTGCTGCACCTGCTCCTGCACTTCCCGTAGCTCTGCTATTCAACAAATCTCGAGTGTCATACTTTTCCTGACATCCTTAAAAAAGGATGTGTGACGTCAGTTCATTAAGGAGACGAGACAGCTCACATAAACACTTACATACAATAGTTATGAGAAGAATCAAGACAGATGAAGATGGACAGAGACTACAGGATGACCTGGACAAACTGCAGGAATGGTCTAGAAAATGGCTGTTAAAGTTCAATTTAGGAAAGCGTAAAGTAATGAAATTAGGCGAAGGGAGCAGGAGGCTGAACACAAGGTAACATCTTGAGGTGAAATCCTGCAAGGGTTAAATAGAGAGAAGATCTGGGGGTTCATATCACACCGAACCAGTCTCCAGAGGCCCAAATCAAAAGGATATCATCAGCGGCATATGCTAGGTTGGCCAACATAAGAACTGCCATTAGAAACTTGTGTAAGGAATCGTTCAGCACCTTGTATACCACTTATGTCAAACCAATCCTGGAATATGCAGCTCCAGCCTGGAGTCCATACCTAGTTAAACAAAAGACAAAGTTAGAGAAGATTCAGTGGTATGCCACAAGGCTCGTCCCGGAAATGAGAGGAATGAGCTACGAGTAAAAGCTAAAGGAGCTGAACTTCACGTCCTTGGAAAACAGAAGAGTAAGGGGAGACATGATAACCACTTACAAAATTCTCAGGGGAATTGACAGGGTGGACAAAGACTAACTCTTTAGTACAGGTGGAACACGATCAAGGGACACAGGTGGAAACTTAGTACCCAGATGAGCCACAGAGACGTTAGAAAGAATTTTATCAGTGTCAGAGTAGTTAGTAAATGAAATGCACTAATAAGTGATGTGGTGGAGGCTGACTCCATACACAGTTTCAAATATAGGTATGATAGAGCCCAGTAGGCTCAAGAATCTATACACCAGTTGATTGACGGTTGAGAGGCGGGACCAAAGAGACAAAGCTCAACCCCCGCAAGCACAACTAGGTGAGTAGAACTAGGTGAGTACCAATATCAAATCTACCTAAACTTTAAAAAATTAAAAAAAAAAAATTACATACAGCTTTATTCCTACTTTGTAAAACTCAACATAATAAGTTCCTGCCAGTTTGGCTTCCATTCCCAAAAGAGTATTAATGATATTATTATTAGTCTGCTTGATATAATCTACACAGTCCTTGACAAAAATGAGATCCCAATTGACCTCTTCATTGACCTGAGATAGGACTTTGATACTGTTAACCATAACTACCTCTAACTTAAACTTCACTATCATGGTGTTCGAAGCCTTGCTCTGGACATTCGTTCCTGTCTCAGTGACAGTTACCAATATGTAGTTATCAATAGCATAATCTCCCCCACTCTGCCATTGACAGTAACTTCTTTTCCACAGCTCATAAAACGGAGGAAAAGGTCCTGAAAGATATTGTTGATAGGAACGTTATCCATACAGACAAAAATCAGAAGATACAACTGACGATTTACAATAAAACCAAAAAAACGGGCAACCTACTCATGAGAAACTCTCCAGACACAAAGCAGAACGCTCTAAAAGAGGCCAACGTCGTCTATGCCTTCAAATGCCCACCTGGGGACTGTAAGCCTCAAAGAACTCAGTATATAGGCAAGACAACAACATCTCTTTCCAGGCGATTAACGATGCATGAGCAACAGGGCTCCATTAAGGAACATATAATCTCTTCCCACAACCAGACCATCACCAGAGAAGTCTTAACAAACAACACAGAAATCATCGATAGATACAGCGATAGCAGGCGGCTTGACATCTGTGAGGCACTACACATCAAGAAGTCAACTCCAGCAATTAACAGCCAATTAACGTACAACTATATTCTACCCACTTCAAGACTCCGCTCCAATATAGAAGCATCAAGAAATATGGGCCAATAGGCCCTTTGCAGTTACTTCCATTCTTCCCTTTAATTTATCCAATTTATACCCATTGTTTCGTGTTCTGTCTAGTGTTGAAAGTTTGCTTTGTCTTGAGTTGAAAGTTTTGTTCACCTCATCCAAAACTGTTGTAACATATCACTTCACTCAAATGCAAGTATATAAGATAAAAGCTTTTTGAATGATAGTGATCACGGTATCTCCTGTGCCAGGTAAGTATTTGTGGAGATTTTAATGCCCATCATCGATTGGTACTGGGCTCGAACACAACAAACGAAGCCGGCATTCACATTGCACACCTATTAGACCAGCTTCCAGAAATACAAATCCTAAACAAGAATGAACCTACCCACATCCAAGGAGGCAGATTAGACCTAACCTTCGTTTCAGCCTCCCTAAGAGATGTAGCGACATGGTCAGTTGAGCCCACACTCACAAGCGACCACTATGGGGTCCAAATTGATCTTACGTTAGACCTACCCACTCCACCTCCGCCTCCATCTGAAGCCTGGAACTTTGCTTTAGCAAACTGGGACCGATTTCAAAACCTCATTTCAGAGTGGTATAGAAACTATGATCTTCCCGGAGACATTAATCAGGCAGAACAAGAATTTGTCAAAGCGATTCAAAGTGCAGCCAACCACTCAATCCCACTGAAAAAACAGTCCACCGGACACCATAAAGATCATTGGTACTATTGCGAACGTGTCAAAGAACTCAACCATAGACTCAACAGAACAAGAAAGCTATACAAAAAGCATCCGAGTGACCGCAACAGGTCCTTACTTTGTGAGGTCAAGGAACATGTACATCGAGAGACCAGACTAATAAAAGAACAAAAGTGGCTGGAATGGTGTTCACACCTGAATGAACACACCTCTCTTGGAGAGATGTGGCAGCAAATCCACCGGGCCAAAGGGAATAAAACACCTAAAGCCCCACACCCCAAGGATCCTCTACAGGAAGCCGAAGTACTGGCAACCAGGTTTGCAGAGAGAGCAGCCAGCAATCAACTTCCACCAGATGTATTAGCAGTACAGACAGGACTAGAGGAAGAAAGGTGGCACAGAATCCTTACAGCATGTGAAGAAGTCTCTGACACTAATGCCCCCTTCACACTGGATGAGCTCAATCGGGCTAAGAAAAACTCCAAGGATACATCCCCTGGAGCTGACAAAATAACCTATAAAATGATTAGAAACCTCGGCCCAGAGGGAGACGCTGCATACCTAAGGTTAATTAATTTAGCCTGGACTTCTCAAACTAGACCTTCAGCTTGGAATAGAGCAGACATAGTACCGATCCCAAAACCTAAAGATCCAGATAATCCCAGACCCATTTCTCTCCAAAGCTGTGCAGCCAAGACGGCTGACAGAATGGCACTCAACAGACTGGAGTGGAAAATGCCTAGACTGCACCATGATATGTATGCCTATAGAAAAGGGGTTGGCACAGTGGAATGTATTACAACTCTGTTAGCCCACTTGAATGACAGACCAGGAATGCTGATATTCCTGGACCTCGAAAAAGCCTTTGAACTGGCTAGCGCCCCTGCTATTCTCTGCTGCCTCATTGACAAAGAGGTCAGAGGCAACCTGCTCTCCTGGATCAAAAACTGTCTCATAAACAGAGAAGCAAGAGTAAAAATTCATGGCACAGTTTCTGAGTACAAAAGACATGAAAATGGTACACCGCAAGGAGGTATTCTCAGCCCTCTTCTCTTCAACTGTTTAATGGAAAGAATAATGAGGTTGAAACTTCCACATCACTGTAGGCTGCTAAACTACGCGGACGACTTTGTCATCATCATAAAAGGAAGGGATGCGGCGCGCCTTGCACCCAAATGCTTAGACTGCATCAGTAAAGAGGCAAAACAGATTGGGATCAAACTCAACCCCTCAAAGTCAAAAGCCATGCCCATAAAAATAGCGAAGCCCAATATCCAACTCACAGTACAGGGTCAACCAATCGAATGGGTGGACACCTATCAGTACCTAGGAATAATCCTGGACACACACATGAATTTTAATGCTGAGGTCACTTACTTGAGAGAGCGAACTGCGGCCAGGACGGCAATCCTCAGGTCGCTAACCTCCCTCTCTGGAGGAGCCAATCTGCAAGTCCTTCGCACATACTATGTACAGGCAGTCAGATCAGTGATCGATTATGCAGCACCTGCACTCACAAATCTATCACACCAACAGTGGAAAAAGCTTGAAGTTGCCCAAAACAATGCTATGAGAGCCGCACTGGGAGCCCCCATGTGGACCAAGCTTGAAACACTTAGACTGGAGACGGGTTTGCCCTCTCTACAGGAAAGAATATCTCAAAGGACAGCTACAATTATTAGTAAGATAATTATTTCTTCTGATCCAATCCCAGTACGGCAGGCCTTGGTGGTTGGACTAGGGCAAAACAATGGAAACTCTTGGGCTGCAAGAGCAGGAAAAGTCCTAAACAGACTACAGTTAAAAAGCATGATTCTCGATAGAGAGGGTGATCATCCACACCCAAATTACACTCCTGCTGCACCGTGGGAAGAGCCTACTTTCAAAATAGTAATAGAAAGTCTCCCAATGAAAAAGGCTGCCTATGATCCGACAATCCTAAGGCGCATAATAGAAGAGCAAATGTATAGCATAGCAGTAGCAGGAGCCACCCACATTTTCACAGACGGATCGGTGGACACAGAATATGAAAGTGCTGGCGCTGCTCTTTGCACGGCCAGCATACAGGCATATTGGAGACTGGGAGGACTAGTATCATCAACCCAAACTGAGCTGTTTGCCATACAACAGGCATTCGCATATGTGATTGCACAAAACACTCAAAATGCCATCATACACACAGACTCAAAAGCTGCACTTCAAATACTAGGACAAAAACAGTGGAAAGATAACGTGGAGATAATTACCACCATTTTGTATCTTGGAGCAGTCGCTAAAGGCAAAGGACTCAACATAACCTTGAACTGGATCCCATCCCATATTGGAATCCCATTAAATGAGAAAGCTGATGAAATTGCTAAACTGGCAACTCGTCATCCAGTGATAGATAAAACAATTCAACCCAGCCTAGAGAACATTAAAAACATCATCACCAAAAAACTCTCACACCTCAACAAAGCCTACCTACACCAGAGAATAGCTGAAGGCTCGCCCTCTGCAACATGGTATCTTCAGGCAACTAAATTAGAAAGATTAAATATCCCAAAAGGAATCCACAGGGAAATAGCAGTTAGGTTATATAGACTACGTCTAGGTTACAGATGCAACTGGGAGATTGGTGAACCCCGACAGAGAGAGTGCATCTTCTGCCAAACTGTCACAGAAAAGCCATTACTTCACTATCTTCTAGAATGTGAAGCAACCAACGACCTTAGAAGAGCTTTAAGAGTTCCTGAATCTTGCTGTGGCCACCCTGAAGCCATCAACAGAGCCACTCTCCTGGTCAACAAAGGTGTCCAGCAGCTGGACGCCCTCATAAAGACTGTGAAGCAGTATCCTCCCCCGCGATAACAGCTCGATGATTAAATGCAATGTCAGAATAATGAAAAGAATTACGGAGAAAAAAAAATTGTACCACTTACGGGCTATTCATGCCCGTGCCACCTCTTGGGTGGCTTAATCCTTATCAATCAATCAATCTGAATGATAGCATAGTAAAACTCTGTTTAGTGTTTGGAGGTTATAGTTGTGTGTGCGTAAACTAAAGTCTTTGAAAATGTAATGAGTTATTACGAAACGCGTTCAAGTGTCGCGTCAGACTAGAAATAAAAATGAATTTTGGAGAATTGATGTTTCAATTACCTTCGACAGTGAAAAGAAACATAAGAAATATTGAGAAAATTCGTGTTTGAATTATTAATCTTACTTTTTCGGTGATATTTAATAACATATATATATATATATATATATATATATATATATATATATATATATATATATATATATATATATATATATATGTCGTACCTAGTAGCCAGAACGTCGTACTCGGCCTAATATGCAAGGCCCAATTTGCCTAATAAGCCAAGTTTTCAAGAATTAATATATTTTCTCTAATTTTTTTCTTATGAAATGATAAAGCTATCCATTTCATTCTGTATGAAGTCAATTTTTTTTATTGGAGTTAAAATTAACGTAGTTATATGACCGAACCTAACCAACCCTACCTAACCTAACCTAACCTATCTTTATAGGTTAGGTTACGTTAGGTAGCCGAAAAAGTTAGGTTAGGTTAGGTTAGGTAGGTTAGGTAGTCGAAAAACAATTAACTCATGAAAACTTGGCTTATTAGGCAAATCGGGCCTTGCATAGTAGGCTGAGAAGTGCGTTCTGGCTACTAGGTACGACATATATATATATATATATATATATATATATATATATATATATATATATATATATATATATATATATATATATATATATATATATAATTATTGCTAACAATACAGGTCAAGGGGCTGTGGTTGGTGAACATTTCAGCAGTATTGGCGCTGATACATAAATGTCGAATTTTTAACAGCTTGTAATAAAGACAATGCCTCTTTCTCTACTGTTGACATTTTGTAAACTTTTTAGAATACTAATGTACTGGATTATTAATATCCTCATCATGCTCTTGCAATAGTATAAAACTAGCACCCAGTTCGAAGCATCTATATATATATTTAGTTTATTTATTTATTTATTTATTTATTTATTTATTCAGGTAATGAATTCAGAGGCCTTCAACAATGCCTCTTTCTGTACTGTTGAATTCTTATGTTAACATTCTGTTCTTATATTCTAGTAAAGCCACTAGCACGCATAGCGTTTCGGGCAGGTCCTTAATCCTAATTTTCCCCAGAATACAACCTGCCAAATCGTTTAACATCCAGGTACCCAATCACTGCTGGTCGAAGAGAGGCTACAGTTAAGGATTGGCGTTCAGTCAATCCTCCCCGGCCAGGATACGAACCCAGGTTAAAGCGCTCGCGAAGCGCCTGGCGAGTGTCTTACCACTGCGCCACAGTGACTACAGTTTGAATGGCTTAGAGTAGTCAGGAGAAGCTAACACTGGACCAGATGACAACATTCCTTATAATTTAGTAAATACATCCTGACATTCCTGTGACCATATAAACTTCACATTTTTACATAGCAAGTTTGTCAAAGGTGCTGCAATTGCAGCAAATCTTTTACAGAACTTTCTATAATATACACACATTCCTAGATATCTTGGCACCTCCGTCTTCTAGTCAACACTGAGTACTTTATTATATTATTTATTTTATTCTCGAGTGGTAACACCTTCCCGTTTCGCACTTCATATCCAAGATCATCCAAGATAACAAATACTAGCTTTAGCAAAGGTACACTTGTGCAAGTTTACAGTTACATTAGCCTCCTTAAAGCATTTCAATACTTTAGCTAAACCTTTCATATGGTCCTCCTAATTATTTTTATAAATTACATTATCATCCAAGTATCATTAGAGAATGAATTAAGGGATATTCCCATTACTTGCGACACAATCAGGAAGAACATGACAAACTAAAAGCCTCAAAAGCCTCAGGTGTGGATGGATTTCAATCCAAAGTCGTAAAGGGATTGGCAAATGCACTATGCATACTACCAAAACTCCTTTTCTGAAGACCTCTGAACCAATGGATAGTTCCCATGGATTGGAAATATGCAAATGTTACCCAAATGTTCAAAAAAGGCAAAATGAGCTCGGCAGAAAACCACCAGTCGATCAGCTTGACATCACACATCTGCAAGCTCATGGAGAGAATCCTAAGGGAAGGAATCATACAACATCTCACAGAGAACAATCTTGTAAAATCAACGCAACATGGGGTTGTTAAAAATAAATCCTGCCTCACATTTCTGGAAACGGCTATTCAGACAAAGGACTTCCGGTAGATGTAGCTTACACGGACTTTGCTAAAGCTGTTGACAAGGTACCACATGAGAGACTGGCAAGGAAAGTAAAGGCGCATGGAATAAATTGGAGAATACTGGAATGGATAAAACAATGGTTAAAACATAGAAAACAAAGGGTCATGCTTAACGGGAATGAATCTAACTGGGGAAATGTGCTAAGTGGGATGCCACTGGGGTTCATTTTGGGGACAACCCTGTTTCTCTATCAGTGACATAGATGAGAATATTACAAACCACATCATCAAATTTGCAGACGACACTAAGATCTATGGTAAAGTAGGAAGTGAGAGTGATATTGAGACCTTACAAAGAGATCTACTTGAACTTCACAAATGGTCAGATGACTGGCAAATGCTTTTCAATGTCGATAAATGCAAAACCTTACATGTTGGGCATAACAATTCACGTCACAACTACCAAACTGACAGCACTATCTTACAACAGATTGATGAAGAGATGGGCCTTGGAATCAGAATCCATCATTCACTAAAAGTTGCACAACAAGTGGGAGCCGCAGTAAAACAAGCGAACCCTGGGAATTACCAAGTGAACCTTTACCTTCACGGAAAAGACAGTAGTCGTTCAATTGTATAAGTATTTGGTGCACCCGCCCCCCCCCTGGATTATTGCATTCAGGCATGGAGACCGCATCTTCAGAAAGACAGCTGCTCTGGAAAAGGTGCAACACCTGGCAACAAAAATCATTCCAGAGCTTAGTCATCTCTTATATCAAGAACAGTTGAGGGCCACTGGGTTAACAACACTGCAAATATTACTTTTTTTCCTCTTTGTTTATAATTTGATTTTGTTACAACTTCTACATCCTGAGGAGTGCATACTCGGAACGAACTATGTGAAGACAAAACGAAATTGGTCAACACATAAATCAGCCACACTTGTCAGAACTTGCCACATTGAATTTTTTGGGGCTGATTTTTTCACAGATTTCAAACTATTTGTTTTTTGCCTCTTAAGGTTGTTTTGATAATTAGGGACCAGATTAGGGCTTTATCACTTATATAAAGTATACATATAGATCCCATAATCATTATAATCATTCTAATATTTTGTTTGTTAGGCTGGGGGAAGATGAGGAAGATTTTTTCTAGACTTCATTTTAACACATATTGACCTTCAACTTTCAGATATTCGAGTACAAAATGCCAAGAAATGTTTTTTTTTAAACATACAAGAACATTCATAAATTATAACTACCATATTCGTTGTCGATAACTTCAATTATCTCTAAAACTAGAGTATCTTATTTGAGGCAGCATCAACAATCCAGTTTTGGACCGATTATTACCATATACGCCAGACCTGGGTATGGGCTGCATAATAAATGACTAAACTAACTCGTCAGAACACATGAATCAAAACATACCTGATGAAGACATGAAAGAGGTTCCTTGGTGACGTCACAGGCAGCAGTGTAGTAGCGAGGTTGACCTGTCAGTCTACACCCCACTCTTGCCAACACCAAAGCCATCAAACACAACTTACACAAAACACCCATTGCTTTTTTTAACGAGAATTGTATGTAGACCGTGTACTGTTGGCTACATGTAGTAAATAAAGCTACTTTTGTTTAATGTTGTAAGTGTTCAAGGGACGGAGAGCTGCAGCCTATCCTGCCCGTGGGTGTTAGGACACTGGCACCTCACAGCGTGTGGCGTTGGCAGGAGTCTAGCGTCCAGCTCACTATCATAAATATGCCATCAACTCAACTGATGAAAGACTAAGGTTATTTAATTAATGATCACCTTGTGAAAATATGTCCAATAGTATATAATCTAATAATTTATGTACGTGCCTTATTTGATAAAACAAGGCTGCCATGATCACTGATTTACAATATAAATATTGAATATAAGATCCACGAATACCATAATAAAAAGAACGATACGAATGAAATTATTGTTCACCACATGGCCACCATCACTCCGTGTCTGCGACTCTATACCACTGACATAATTTTCCGACTATCACGAAAGTTAAAATTATTAACAACACATTTGATACTTTCTTTTGTAAAATTTCAACGCTGCAATGCCATGATAGGGTGTATTGTGGGTCCCGGTAGCACAGTCGGGTAGTAAATAGGTACCCAGGAGTTAGTCAGCATGTAGTAGGGCTGGGTCAGAAATTCGACCATAAGTAACGAGGGGACGTCGATAGAATTCTGTATGTATGTACTATATAAATAAACTATTGACACAATGAATTATACAAATTATAATTCTGGGCATAGAGAGCAACACAACACTCCACCATAGCCTCTGTTAGATAAGCACTCTTAGGTTGAAAACTTGATTCCTTAAAAACAAATCTCTCATGAAATTACCGTAATATAAATATGTATTTAAACACATACACATAAATCAAATACGCAGAAAGTTGCCGGAAAACGCGACACAGGATGTTGAGAGATTGTTGCCACCAGCGCTGGCTGGTTGATTGTGCACCCCATACTCATCCTGCGAGCGGTAGTTTGTTGTGCACCTCATACTCATCTGCGAGCGGTAGTTTATTGTTCACCCCATACTCATCCTGCCAGCGGTAGTTTATTGTTCACCCCATACTCATCCTGCCAGCGGTAGTTTATTGTTCACCACATACTCATCCTGTGAGCGATAGATTATTGTGCACCCATTACTCATCCTGTGAGAGGAAGGTTACTGTGTACCCCATACTCATCCTGTGAGCGGTAGTATATTGTGCACCCCATACTCATCCTGTAAGCGGTAGTGTATTGTGCACCCCATACTCATCCAGTGAGCGGTAGTTTATTCTGCATTCCATACTCATCCTGTGAGCGGTAGTTTATTGTGCAATCCATACTCATCCTGTGAGCGGTAGTATAATGTGCACCCCCATACTCATCCAGTGAGCGGTAGTTTATTGTGCACTCCATACTCATCCTCTGAGCGGAAGTTTATTGCGCACCCCATACTCATCCTGTGAGCGGAAAGTTATTGTGCACCCCATACCCATCCTGTGAGCGGTAGTTTATTGTGCACTTAATATCATCCTGTGAGCGGCAGTTTATTGTGCACCCTATACTCATCCTGTGACTGGTAATTTGTTGTGCACCACATCCTCATCCTGTGAGCGGTAGTTTATTGTGCACCCCATACTCATCCTGTGAACGATAATTTAACGTGAGCCCCAAACTAATCCTGTGAGCAGTAGTTTATTGTGCACTTAATACTCATCCTGTGTGCGGTAGTTTATTGTGCACCATATACTCATCCTGTGAGCGGTAGTTTGTTGTGCACCCCATACTCATCCTGTGAGCGGTAGTATATTGTTCACCCCATACTCATCCTGTAAGCGGTAGTGTATTGTGCACCCCCATACTCATCCTGTGAGCGGTAGTTTATTGTGCACTCAATACTCATCCTGTGAGCGGTAGTTATTGTGCACCCATACTTATCCTATGAGAGGTAGTTTATTGTGCATTCCTTACTCATCCTGTGAGTGTAGCTTATTGTGCACCCCATACTCATCCTGTGCGCGTAGTTTTATTGTGCACCCCATACTCATCCTGTGAGCGGTAGTTTATTGTGCTCCCTATTCTCATCCTGTGAGCGGTAGTATATTGTGCACCCATACTCATCCTGTGAGCCGTAGTATATTGTGCATACCATATTTATCCTGTGCGCGTAGTTTATTGTGCACCCTATACTCATCCTGTGAGCGGTAGCTTATTGTGCACCCCATACTCATCCTGTGAGCGGTACTTATTGTGGCACCCCATACTCATCCTGTGAGCGGTAGGTTATTGTACACCGCCATACTCATCCTGTGAGCGGTAGTTTTATTGTGCACCCTATACTCATCCTGTGAGCGGTAGTTTGTTTTTGCACCCCATACTCATCCTTTGAGCGGTAGTTTATTGTGCACCCTATACTCATCATGTGAACGGTAGTTTGTCTGCACCCCATACTCATACTGTGATCGATAGTGTATTTTCACCCCATACCATTGTGTGACCGGTAGTTTTTTGTGCACTCCATCCTCATTCTGTGAGCGGTAGTTTGTGCCCCTATACTCTTCCTGTGAGCAGAGGTTAGTGTGCACCCCATTCTCATCCTGTGAGCGGTACTGCATTGAGCACCACATACTCAATCTGTGAAAAGTAGTGTATTGTGCACCCTATATTCATCCTGTGAGCCATAGGTATATTGTGCACCCCCATATTCATCCTGTGAGTGGTTATCTTGAGATGATTTCGGGGCTTTTTTTTTTTTTAGTGTCCCCGCGGCCCGGTCCTCGACCAGGCCTCCACCCCCAGGAAGCAGCCCGTGACAGCTGACTAACACCCAGGTACCTATTTACTGCTAGGTTACAGGGGCATAGGGTGAAAGAAACTCTGCCCATTGTTTTCTCGCCGGCACCTGAGATCGAACCCAGGACCACAGGATCACAAGTCCCACGTGCTGTCCGCTCGGCCGACCGGCTCCCCTGGTAGTGATTGTGTATCCCCATACTCATCCTGTGAGCGGTTGTGTATTGTGCACCCCATACTCATCCTGTGAGCGGTAGTGTATTGTGCAAGCCATACTCATCCTGTGAGTGGTAGATTATTGTGCACACCAATACTGCATCCTGTGATGGCGTAGCTTATTGTGGCAAACGCCACGTCATCACCTGTGAGTGGTAGTATTGTGCGCCCCATACTTATCCTGTGAGCGGTAGTTTATTGTGCACATCATACACCTCATATGTAAACCGGTAGTTATTGTTCTACCCTATACTCATCCTGTGAGCGGTAGTATATGTGGCCCCATACTCATCCTGTGAGGGAATGTATTGTGCACCCTCATGCTCATCCTGTGAGCGGGTAGTGTATTGTGCACCCCCTACTCATCCTGATTAGCCTGTATGGTATTGTTCACACCCCATACTCATCCTGTGAGCGGTAGTGTATTGTGCACCCCATCTCATCCTGTGAGCGGTAGTTTATGTGCACACCATTCTCATCCTGTGAGCGGTAGTGTATTGTGCACCCACACTCATCCTGTGAGCCGTAGTAACTGTTGCAACCCCCATACTCATCCTGTGAACAGAA
>WNGS01041309.1:0-13151 GCA_020271785.1 Procambarus virginalis | reverse complement strand
AATTAAAATTATAAAAGGTTTACAAGACAATTATACATTGCAATTCGTAGTGAACAAGTTTCCAATAGTACAGAATATGATCTTTAAAAACCCCTGAATGTTATACTTATTTTCCGTTAAACGATTTACAAAATTTGGAGAATAAATTTACATTAAAATACAGGGGAGATTATTACATTTACATATATTTTATATAATTCTCAGTAAACAAATTTTCCATATCATCACCGAGCATGAGCCTTAAACCCCAAATGTTATACTTGATCCTGCCTCGCAAGAACTTCAATATTTTGTCTACTGAGTAACCTTCCTGCCTTCCTATCCAAACACAAAAAATGTAATCAGAAAGTAACATAATTATTGTATTCTTAATTTTCTTGCATTTTATGTCAATATGAAACATTAAAAACCTCATTAACTCCACTCTAATACTTGGTCCACATAAAACTTTAAGAGTGTCTCGAATCCAGTTTACAAGAACAACTTTCTGCTTACAGAAATAAAATATATGCATATTATTTTCAATTTCAGTACATTGGTCACACCTATTGTTGTCTTAATGCCCAACATCAACAACCTATCATTAGTAGGGAGGGTCTCATGAATATAGCGATACAATAGCTCACGTTGTTTTGGGGCAATAAATTTAACATGAAGGTTCGCCCATATTACTTGCCAGCTGAAGAGTGGATATGCCTCCTCTACTCTAGGAACTATATTTGGTAGTATAACATCATACACTTGTTTACTGTTCATCATTAAAAAACCTTCAATATTACAAATCCGCCTGAGAACATCAATTGCACAAGAATAAAAGTGAGGTGAAATAAAGGCAAGGTCAGTATACTCTGGCATATGTATCAAGTAGCTGACACGTAATTTACAATAGTAATGTCCTAGCGCATTTACACTATTCCTCTGCATTATCTCCTTTCTAAAGGTAACACATAAGATTGCCAATGACTTATTGTACACATTCAGTATTCCTATTCCACCGTTTTTCTTACCTTTACAAAGAGTAGTCCGTTTAATTGGTTGGTATCTACCATACCATACATATCTAAAAATAGTTTTGTCAATCTCCATTGCACTTTTCTTGTCTATGGGAAAGCTGTGAGACAAATACCACACTTTAGACAAAATTTTGCAATTGATTATTACAGCCTTCTGAAACAGGGTTAATTTCCTATTTGACAACATGTTCGTTGCAACTATTATATTACCACATAGTACTTGCCAATTCGTAGCCAATGTCGTTTCATATGTTTTACACCAGCAAATCCCAAGAGCTTTAATTGACTCCACTACCTTGAACCATGAACCTGTCCAGTGAACTTTATTACACCAACTGCCAAGCCCCATCATACACGTTTTGTTCTTGTTAATTACAGCACCTGTTGCTCTTTCAAAGTTGTCTAACTCATTCTGAACATTCACCACCGAGTCTTCTGTCGACACAAAAATAGTTGTATCGTCTGCATAACCAACAACAGGAAGTGTCATCGCATTAGGAAGACAAGGTGGAACAATAAAGTCATTGCCTTTTATTGCCAAGTACAGTGGCTCTTGAAATATAACATACAAAATCATTGAAAGGGGACATCCCTGACGTACAGATCGTTCAACTAAAAAAGGTTTACTTAAGACTCCATTGATACAGACGCTGCTCCGACACTCTTTATAAAGCATACGGACCCAATCAATAAAGTCTTGTGCAACTCCTACCCTATCCAATATTTCCAATACAAACTGAACATCAACACGGTCAAAGGCTTTCGACCAGTCGAGGTTTATCATAGAGGAAGGAACATTATTCTCAGACACATAATACACAACATCCCTAATTACATTATTACAATTGATTATGGATCTTCCAGGCACACCACAAAACTGTTCCTTTGATATAATTTTTCCATTGCAATCTTAAGTCTATTTGCCAGCAGTTTCGATACTATTTTATAATCCTGGTTTAGTAAGGAAAGTGGCCTCCAGTTCGTTAGAATATGCAAATCACCCGTTTTAGGTATCATCTTAATAATCCCATGAGATTGCGACATGCTAAGCTTCCTATGCTGTATGCTATACTGCACCACTTGTACAAAGTCTTTACCAATGACATCCCATAGATAGAAATAAAATTCCGCCGGGAACCCATCACAGCCAGGTGATTTACCTTTCTTTAAACTCTTGACCACACTCCACACTTCCTGCTTATCTACATCTTCCAATAATGACGTGTTGTCATCTTGGTTTAAAACCCGTGTACATTTTCCAAGGAAGTGCTCCCGCATACCTTGGTCCACGTTCACTTTTTTGTACAATTTCTCCAATTCACCTCGAACATAACATACAATCCCATCCGTATTTGTCATATCCGTCCCATCACCTGCTTTAATACTAGTCACAAGAGCTGTACCTTGTTATTCTTGACTTTACTTAACAAATAAGGAGAGAGTTTTTCACCATACATCCTATCATTAATCTGGAGGCGAACATTGACTCCTTCAGTTATTTCATCCCGCAATTTGTTAATTCTGTCTTTCAAAATGGTAATTTCCTCATACTTGTCTAATCCCATATTGACCTTTGCATAAAGTTGTTTTAGTCTGTGTTGGAATAAGGTTAACAGACCATATTTCTCAGCAGCCTTTCTTTTGGACACTTTCACGAAGAAACTTTTGCATGCAACTTTACACATGTCCCACCACTCCAACATACATCTGAACTTATGTTTTTTCGCAACCAGGTGTTCCCACAATACCTGAAAATTATCAATTACATCTCTACTCTGCAACAGACTGCAATTTAGCTTCCAAGACCCTGTCCCCACTTTAACCTGATCGTCAATAACAAGCTTCACCACAACCATACAGTGATCTGAACAGCTGACCGGAACAGTACTGCAAGAACTAATTTTATCATGTAATGAGTGCATATATATTCTGTCAAGCCTAGAGCCATAATTCTGGCGAACATATGTGTATTCATATACACCTCCGTTAATGCTATTCGCATCCTTGAGACCAATACACTTCAAGAGTGTAATTAAAGCAGGAGATACACATGCATTCGTCTGAGTGCTACAATCTCTCACAGAAGTGACACAATTAAAGTCGCCACCAAAAATAATTTTACGTGTATCATTTCTGAAAAAATACAATAACTCGTTAGAGAACAATTCCTCCCTCTCTTTCTTCCTGCGGGAGCCAGAGGGAGCATACACATTAAGCAGAGGAATGATGGTGTCAAAAAAAGAAATCCTTGCATATAAAACATTACCATTATCATCCATTTCAGTATTAAGAACCTTGATGTGGGCTCGCTTAGCAACCAATATCATTGTACCACCCTTCAACAAGTTCGTTGAATTTATTAATACTTCAAAGTAATCAAGCAACACATCAAGTTTCTTAACATCTTGTACATTGTGTTCTTGCACTAAAAGTACATCCAATTTATGATATTTAAACAATGATAACAGCTGCAACTGTTTATTTCTACAATTGAGCCCATTAACGTTCAAAGTAGCACAATTAAAATTAATAGGCTTCCCGAATGTTATTTGAGAGAAACCAAAAATTACTCTTTATCCATCGTAATCTCACTTGACACTAACTTAGTGTCTTCTTTCCCTTTCCGAAATCTAAGTTTAATATTTGCACTCGCGTCACGACTCTGTTCATGTTCCACAAGATCCCACCATGCCTTATCACTGTTCTCATTACCATGATCCCCACTCACTGTTTGTACTGTGCCCTCGCTACGTGTCGGTGACTCTTCCTGGCCTTGGTCACGGTGAACTTCAACGGTAACAACCTGCTCAATTTTTTCAGAGACTTTTAATTTAGCGGCTAAGTCCTTCATACGTACCAGATCAATACTCCGAGTTAATTTTCTCCTACGTTTCTTTACATGACTGGTTACAGAACCAGCCTTCACACTACCCTTACCCTTTCTATCAGACCATACTGAAGAGGGTGGAGTTGCCCTCTTCACAGGCATTTCTACATCACTATCCTCCATGGAGTCATCCTCCACATCCAGTTGACAACCAGTTACTTTCTCCATCGTCACCTCACCAAGGTCAGCGCCGCCGTCGTCATCGCAGCTCAGCGCAGCGTCAGCGCCAATGTCATGGGCGTCCACATGTATATTGTCCAGACTTACCTCACCCTCACCAGGTTGAACGATAGCAGATAAATCGTCCTGAGCAGTGTCGTCTGCACATTCCTTTTCTGCATTACCTTTATCATCCTGATCTAAGTTACCTTCACCGGCCTCATTCGCACTGGGATTCACTCCCACAGACGTTTCACTTACAGAGTTGTGGGTTACTTCATCTACCTCACCTGGCACTGCAGTATGTACAACAGTGGGTTCATTTCCTGAGACACTGTCCTCTATTAATGGCGGAAAGTCATGTTCACGAAAAATGTTGATCCGTTCTGATGCCTCCACCTGGCAGGCAGCAGCCATGTGACCAGTACGCCCACACTTAAAACAAGTTTGCAGTTGGCCATTGTATATAAATTTAATATAATGACCTTCTACTGACATTGATGAAGGAATATTGCGATGAAGTTCCATCTTTACTGTTCTTGTTCCATTAAAACGCCCTTTCCCTGGTCCATAAGTATACTTATTGAAGCGAACATTGTCCACTTTCCCATATTGTTGCAGTATGCGTATAATAGTTCCATTCAACATTTCAAATGGCGCATCCCTCACAGAAACGTATGTAAACGTTTTGCTCAAATTAATCACTTCTACTGATCCTTTCCCATTAGGTAAACTTATAATTTCATCATCATACTTCTTGAGAAACTCTGAAAACGCTACATTGTTTTCAAATTTCAACACCACTCTGTTCCCTGGCAGTGTTTGGTAACCAAATATTTCTTCCGTCTTGATCTGTAACACATCGAAGATCGTCGTGGATACAAGGTCGGGATCAACATGACAACTAAACTTGAGCCCTATGGACTCCTTCCGCTTGAGTGGAGGTGTGTAGGAGCCCATGATAGCACTTATACCACCCCCAGCGCGACGTTATCCAGCCATCCGTTAACACGCCGGCTCCCGGCGACGACAAACACGTCCACCACACCAGACGCTAGTAGCAGAGCGAACCAAAACACGTCTGCTCACCACCACGTCCACGACGAGACTCAAAAGTTTTGATGAAGGGTAATTAAGTTTTTTTTTATCTTAAACGGTTGAGAGAGGTACAGTCTTTAACATGGTTGGGAAGGTCATTCCACATTCTGGGTCCCTTGATTTGTAAGCATTTCTAGTTTGATTAAAGTCGTACTCTAGGAATATCAAAACTGTATTTTCTGGTGTGGTGCTCAGGGTTCTGTTACAACCTTCTATGAAGCTTTTGAGGTTAGGATGGCATTACAGTTCAGCGTTTTATATATGTATAATACACATGAGAGAATGTGCAGTGACTTAATATCTAACATATTCAGAGATTTGAATAGAGGTACCGAGTGATGTCTGGGGCCAGAGTTGGATATTGTCCTAATAGCAGCTTTGTGTGAGTAATTAGAGGACGTAATAATGATTTTGGGTAGTAGAACCCCAAGCACAAATACCATAGTTGAGGCATGGATAGATGAGGGAGTAATAGAGTCACCAGGGCAGGGCGGGGTACATAATATCTGATCTTAGAAAGAATGCCAACAGTTTTTGAAACTTTTTTTGATATATTAGAATGTGTCCCTGGAAATTCAGGGACATTATTATTGAACAATAAGACCAAGCTGGTTGTTGTGTCTGCATATTATGTTAGTTTCTGACTACATATTTTGTATATTGAAAGGAAGAACATGAGATAACATTTATAGAGGTTTCGTACTGTATGCATCATCATGCGATATAATATTATGGTTAACGGAAGACTGAATTAACTCACACAACGGCGATAGGACGGAGACTGTTGGGCATGTTTCTTTTCACCTGATGTACCTGTTCACGTAACAGCAAATAGGTGCCCGGGATTTAGACAACTGTTGTGGGTTACAATCTGGGCAAAATCAAATTGCTTTTAAACAACAATCTCAAAAATTGTTTATTAACAATGACAACCATGAACAATGCAAAAAAAATCGACAATTATGATATGCGTCAAGGCTCTTAAAAAATAAAATAAGATAAAAGTATTATTATGAAAAAGTACATACATACATATTGAATTACAAGCAGAATGTTGCTTTCTAGATAGAGCAAGTATATACTATGCCTAAAGCCACTAATATGCACAGCGTTTCGGGGAAGATGTCGTAAAAAACTTAAAAACTAAGACTTTAGATAATGAGATCAAAAGCATGAACTGAACTGAAGTAGAAGAAAGAATGACAATTACATGTTGAATTAACAGGCTGTTAATTCAACATGTAATTGTCATTCTTTCTTCTACTTCAGTTCAGTTCATGCTTTTGATCTCAATTAGTCTAAAGTCTTAGTTTTAAGTTTTTTTACGACATCTTCCCCGAAACGCTGTGCATATTAGTGGCTTTAGGCATAGTATATACTTGCTCTATCTAGAAAGCCAACATTCTGCTTGTAATTCAATATGTATGTATGTACTTTTTCATAAATAATACTTTATCTTATTTTATTTTTAAGAGCCTTGACGCATATCATAATTGTCGATTTTTTTTGCATTGTTCATGGTTGTCATTGTTAATAAACAATTTTTGGATTGTTGTTTAAAAGCAATTGATTTTGCCCCGATTGTAACCCACAACAGTTGTCTAAATCCCGGGCACCTATTTGTGTTACGTGAACAGGTACATCAGGTGAAAAGAAAACATGCCCAACAGTCTCCGTCCTATCGCCGTTTGTGAGTTAATTCAGTCTTCCGTGAACCATAATATTATATCGCATGATGATGCATACAGTACGAAACCTCTATAAATGTTATCTCATGTTCTTCCTTCAATATACAAAATATGTAGTCAGAAACTAACATAATATGCCAGACACAACAACCAGCTTGGTCTTATGTTCAATAATAAATGTCCCTGAATTTCCAGGGACACATTCTAAAATATCAAAAAAAGTTTCAAAAAAATGTTGGCATTCTTTCTAAGATCAGATATTATGTACCCCGCCTGCCCTGGTGACTCTATTACTCCCTCATCTATCAATGCCTCAACTATGGTATTTGTGCTTGGGGTTCTACTACCCAAAATCATTATTACGTCCTCTAATTACTCAACACAAAGCTGCTATTAGGACAATATCCAACTCTGGCCCCAGACATCACTCGGTACCTCTATCAAATCTCTGAATATGTTAGATATTAAGTCACTGCACATTCTCTCATGTGTATTATACATATATAAAACGCTGAACTGTAATGCCAATCCTAAACTCAAAGCTTCATAGAAGGTTGTAACAGAACCCATGAGCACCACACCAGAAATAAATACAGTTTTGATATTCCTAGAGTACGACTTTAATCAAACTAGAAATGCTTTACAAATCAAGGGACCCAGAATGTGGAATGACCTTCCAACCATGTTAAAGACTGTACCTCTCTCAACCAGTTAAGATAAAAAAAAACTTTAATTACCCTTCATCAAAACTTTGGAGTCTCGTCGTGGACGTGGTGGTGAGCAGACGTGTTTTGGTTCGCTCTGCTACTAGCGTCTGGTGTGGTGGACGTGTTTGTCGTCGCCGGGAGCCGGCGTGTTAACGGATGGCTGGATAACGTCGCGCTGGGGGTGGTATAAGTGCTATCATGGGCTCCTACACACCTCCACTCAAGCGGAAGGAGTCCATAGGGCTCAAGTTTAGTTGTCATGTTGATCCCGACCTTGTATCCACGACGATCTTCGATGTGTTACAGATCAAGACGGAAGAAATATTTGGTTACCAAACACTGCCAGGGAACAGAGTGGTGTTGAAATTTGAAAACAATGTAGCGTTTTCAGAGTTTCTCAAGAAGTATGATGATGAAATTATAAGTTTACCTAATGGGAAAGGATCAGTAGAAGTGATTAATTTGAGCAAAACGTTTACATACGTTTCTGTGAGGGATGCGCCATTTGAAATGTTGAATGGAACTATTATACGCATACTGCAACAATATGGGAAAGTGGACAATGTTCGCTTCAATAAGTATACTTATGGACCAGGGAAAGGGCGTTTTAATGGAACAAGAACAGTAAAGATGGAACTTCATCGCAATATTCCTTCATCAATGTCAGTAGAAGGTCATTATATTAAATTTATATACAATGGCCAACTGCAAACTTGTTTTAAGTGTGGGCGTACTGGTCACATGGCTGCTGCCTGCCAGGTGGAGGCATCAGAACGGATCAACATTTTTCGTGAACATGACTTTCCGCCATTAATAGAGGACAGTGTCTCAGGAAATGAACCCACTGTTGTACATACTGCAGTGCCAGGTGAGGTAGATGAAGTAACCCACAACTCTGTAAGTGAAACGTCTGTGGGAGTGAATCCCAGTGCGAATGAGGCCGGTGAAGGTAACTTAGATCAGGATGATAAAGGTAATGCAGAAAAGGAATGTGCAGACGACACTGCTCAGGACGATTTATCTGCTATCGTTCAACCTGGTGAGGGTGAGGTAAGTCTGGACAATATACATGTGGACGCCCATGACATTGGCGCTGACGCTGCGCTGAGCTGCGATGACGACGGCGGCGCTGACCTTGGTGAGGTGACGATGGAGAAAGTAACTGGTTGTCAACTGGATGTGGAGGATGACTCCATGGAGGATAGTGATGTAGAAATGCCTGTGAAGAGGGCAACTCCACCCTCTTCAGTATGGTCTGATAGAAAGGGTAAGGGTAGTGTGAAGGCTGGTTCTGTAACCAGTCATGTAAAGAAACGTAGGAGAAAATTAACTCGGAGTATTGATCTGGTACGTATGAAGGACTTAGCCGCTAAATTAAAAGTCTCTGAAAAAATTGAGCAGGTTGTTACCGTTGAAGTTCACCGTGACCAAGGCCAGGAAGAGTCACCGACACGTAGCGAGGGCACAGTACAAACAGTGAGTGGGGATCATGGTAATGAGAACAGTGATAAGGCATGGTGGGATCTTGTGGAACATGAACAGAGTCGTGACGCGAGTGCAAATATTAAACTTAGATTTCGGAAAGGGAAAGAAGACACTAAGTTAGTGTCAAGTGAGATTACGATGGATAAAGAGTAATTTTTGGTTTCTCTCAAATAACATTCGGGAAGCCTATTAATTTTAATTGTGCTACTTTGAACGTTAATGGGCTCAATTGTAGAAATAAACAGTTGCAGCTGTTATCATTGTTTAAATATCATAAATTGGATGTACTTTTAGTGCAAGAACACAATGTACAAGATGTTAAGAAACTTGATGTGTTGCTTGATTACTTTGAAGTATTAATAAATTCAACGAACTTGTTGAAGGGTGGTACAATGATATTGGTTGCTAAGCGAGCCCACATCAAGGTTCTTAATACTGAAATGGATGATAATGGTAATGTTTTATATGCAAGGATTTCTTTTTTTGACACCATCATTCCTCTGCTTAATGTGTATGCTCCCTCTGGCTCCCGCAGGAAGAAAGAGAGGGAGGAATTGTTCTCTAACGAGTTATTGTATTTTTTCAGAAATGATACACGTAAAATTATTTTTGGTGGCGACTTTAATTGTGTCACTTCTGTGAGAGATTGTAGCACTCAGACGAATGCATGTGTATCTCCTGCTTTAATTACACTCTTGAAGTGTATTGGTCTCAAGGATGCGAATAGCATTAACGGAGGTGTATATGAATACACATATGTTCGCCAGAATTATGGCTCTAGGCTTGACAGAATATATATGCACTCATTACATGATAAAATTAGTTCTTGCAGTACTGTTCCGGTCAGCTGTTCAGATCACTGTATGGTTGTGGTGAAGCTTGTTATTGACGATCAGGTTAAAGTGGGGACAGGGTCTTGGAAGCTAAATTGCAGTCTGTTGCAGAGTAGAGATGTAATTGATAATTTTCAGGTATTGTGGGAACACCTGGTTGCGAAAAAACATAAGTTCAGATGTATGTTGGAGTGGTGGGACATGTGTAAAGTTGCATGCAAAAGTTTCTTCGTGAAAGTGTCCAAAAGAAAGGCTGCTGAGAAATATGGTCTGTTAACCTTATTCCAACACAGACTAAAACAACTTTATGCAAAGGTCAATATGGGATTAGACAAGTATGAGGAAATTACCATTTTGAAAGACAGAATTAACAAATTGCGGGATGAAATAACTGAAGGAGTCAATGTTCGCCTCCAGATTAATGATAGGATGTATGGTGAAAAACTCTCTCCTTATTTGTTAAGTAAAGTCAAGAATAACAAGGGTACAGCTCTTGTGACTAGTATTAAAGCAGGTGATGGGACGGATATGACAAATACGGATGGGATTGTATGTTATGTTCGAGGTGAATTGGAGAAATTGTACAAAAAAGTGAACGTGGACCAAGGTATGCGGGAGCACTTCCTTGGAAAATGTACACGGGTTTTAAACCAAGATGACAACACGTCATTATTGGAAGATGTAGATAAGCAGGAAGTGTGGAGTGTGGTCAAGAGTTTAAAGAAAGGTAAATCACCTGGCTGTGATGGGTTCCCGGCGGAATTTTATTTCTATCTATGGGATGTCATTGGTAAAGACTTTGTACAAGTGGTGCAGTATAGCATACAGCATAGGAAGCTTAGCATGTCGCAATCTCATGGGATTATTAAGATGATACCTAAAACGGGTGATTTGCATATTCTAACGAACTGGAGGCCACTTTCCTTACTAAACCAGGATTATAAAATAGTATCGAAACTGCTGGCAAATAGACTTAAGATTGCAATGGAAAAAATTATATCAAAGGAACAGTTTTGTGGTGTGCCTGGAAGATCCATAATCAATTGTAATAATGTAATTAGGGATGTTGTGTATTATGTGTCTGAGAATAATGTTCCTTCCTCTATGATAAACCTCGACTGGTCGAAAGCCTTTGACCGTGTTGATGTTCAGTTTGTATTGGAAATATTGGATAGGGTAGGAGTTGCACAAGACTTTATTGATTGGGTCCGTATGCTTTATAAAGAGTGTCGGAGCAGCGTCTGTATCAATGGAGTCTTAAGTAAACCTTTTTTAGTTGAACGATCTGTACGTCAGGGATGTCCCCTTTCAATGATTTTGTATGTTATATTTCAAGAGCCACTGTACTTGGCAATAAAAGGCAATGACTTTATTGTTCCACCTTGTCTTCCTAATGCGATGACACTTCCTGTTGTTGGTTATGCAGACGATACAACTATTTTTGTGTCGACAGAAGACTCGGTGGTGAATGTTCAGAATGAGTTAGACAACTTTGAAAGAGCAACAGGTGCTGTAATTAACAAGAACAAAACGTGTATGATGGGGCTTGGCAGTTGGTGTAATAAAGTTCACTGGACAGGTTCATGGTTCAAGGTAGTGGAGTCAATTAAAGCTCTTGGGATTTGCTGGTGTAAAACATATGAAACGACATTGGCTACGAATTGGCAAGTACTATGTGGTAATATAATAGTTGCAACGAACATGTTGTCAAATAGGAAATTAACCCTGTTTCAGAAGGCTGTAATAATCAATTGCAAAATTTTGTCTAAAGTGTGGTATTTGTCTCACAGCTTTCCCATAGACAAGAAAAGTGCAATGGAGATTGACAAAACTATTTTTAGATATGTATGGTATGGTAGATACCAACCAATTAAACGGACTACTCTTTGTAAAGGTAAGAAAAACGGTGGAATAGGAATACTGAATGTGTACAATAAGTCATTGGCAATCTTATGTGTTACCTTTAGAAAGGAGATAATGCAGAGGAATAGTGTAAATGCGCTAGGACATTACTATTGTAAATTACGTGTCAGCTACTTGATACATATGCCAGAGTATACTGACCTTGCCTTTATTTCACCTCACTTTTATTCTTGTGCAATTGATGTTCTCAGGCGGATTTGTAATATTGAAGGTTTTTTAATGATGAACAGTAAACAAGTGTATGATGTTATACTACCAAATATAGTTCCTAGAGTAGAGGAGGCATATCCACTCTTCAGCTGGCAAGTAATATGGGCGAACCTTCATGTTAAATTTATTGCCCCAAAACAACGTGAGCTATTGTATCGCTATATTCATGAGACCCTCCCTACTAATGATAGGTTGTTGATGTTGGGCATTAAAGACAACAATAGGTGTGACCAATGTACTGAAATTGAAAATAATATGCATATATTTTATTTCTGTAAGCAGAAAGTTGTTCTTGTAAACTGGATTCGAGACACTCTTAAAGTTTTATGTGGACCAAGTATTAGAGTGGAGTTAATGAGGTTTTTAATGTTTCATATTGACATAAAATGCAAGAAAATTAAGAATACAATAATTATGTTACTTTCTGATTACATTTTTTGTGTTTGGATAGGAAGGCAGGAAGGTTACTCAGTAGACAAAATATTGAAGTTCTTGCGAGGCAGGATCAAGTATAACATTTGGGGTTTAAGGCTCATGCTCGGTGATGATATGGAAAATTTGTTTACTGAGAATTATATAAAATATATGTAAATGTAATAATCTCCCCTGTATTTTAATGTAAATTTATTCTCCAAATTTTGTAAATCGTTTAACGGAAAATAAGTATAACATTCAGGGTTTTTAAAGATCATATTCTGTACTATTGGAAAACTTGTTCACTACGAATTGCAATGTATAATTGTCTTGTAAACCTTTTATATAATTAATTTATAATTGTATTTCTTAAATAAAGATAAAAAAAAAAAATACAAGGATTGGATACAAGTCGCACATTTAATATATCTACAAAGTACCGTACATGCATTATGAAACACGTGCATTTTTAATTCAGCGGACAATGCAATGATGCCAGCTGTAAATCTTGTGTCAGTAATCCGTGACAGAACGATGCATTTGGCAGAAGCACGAGAGTAAATCCTAATATATTCAAACATCAAGAATTTCGTTCATTGACGATCTGTTCAAACCCCCACATAGAATCGGCCTTCATTTTTTTTCACACATAGCATCATAACAATAGTAAATAAGACCACAGGAGTTCTCTTTAGTACCGGGTAGAAACTTGGCGTAATGGCTTTGTAACGGTG
>WNGS01041306.1:0-14181 GCA_020271785.1 Procambarus virginalis | reverse complement strand
CTCATTTTTCATCTGGAGTTCTAATTTCATCTTTTCCAGGGAACTGTTCTCCTCCTCACGCTGCATCTGGAGCTCTAACTGGAATCTCTCCAAGCTCTATTCGGCTACTCCGCTACTGCGGCTACTCTTGCTGCTCCTACTAGATCCCTGGGATCTCACTTCATCCTGCCCATCATCCTCCTTTCCACTTCAGCTCCTTTCTGGGCTCCTTGCTCTGCCGCTTCGCTTTTGGCTCTTAACTGCCTAAGGATCTCATCCTTCATCCCAGCCACTTTAGATGCTTTCAACCTAAAGCACACTTTTCTGCTATCTGTTTTAACTGATCCCTCGTGCAACCTTCCAAGTCCTCAGGCTGCTGATTCCACAAATGCTTGCACCTTATCCATCTTGTCCTGTGAGGTCTTCCCAAGAGAGAGAATATACACTGCGGTCACACAGTGTATCTATTTCAACAAGGAGTGTACAAATGCACTCTTGGACAGGTGTGGGGTGTGTCAGTTCACTCTCCCGGACACAGGCCCCCAATTTGTCGCGGTGGTGGATTTGGTGGTGTTACCGCTGACGGACCACCCAACCCACAACTCGACAAAAATGCATTTCACTAGGAGATCACACTAGGCACTTGGCTCTTGGAAGGGGGCTCAACGTCACACGTTTAGGGGAGCGGCTCCAACACGCAGCCTTGTTGTCACGTGCACACACCCACTCGAGCCGCACTGTGACTCCCCACTCTCTCTTATGGAATATGACCTCCTCAATCCCCTTTATCTTACTAGACTTCTGTCTTACCCTGTCCACAGCAGTGGTTCCTGTTTCTTGCTCTCTCTCTCTCTCCTTCTTTACTATTTCCTGGGAAGCCTCACTGGGACAAGTGCAAACACCAGCAAATTTGAATACATTTACTGGACGAAGTACATAACAATACACGCATACATATAATAATAATGATGAATCCTATACTCTGTACTATTATAATCAGGTTGCACTCCAACACCATCAGAACTCTATCCTCAGCTTGCTAAGTGGTATCCTATCTCTTGGTATTATCAACCTCCTCAAGTAGATTAAGTCTTACAATATAATGTCACACTACCATCAAGAGAATGTATACATATATATATACCTATAAACACATATAAGGCAAATCAGCATTTGAAAACAATAACATACATATGTATATATCAGTATAAATGATCCGTGCCACACAACGAATCAATCGACCATTCTATCAGTCTTAGAATACATATATATCTGTAGGTACTCCTGCCTACGTCTGTAACTCTAAACTTCAATATACACCTCTTGGCACATAAATAGCAAACGATCACTCACCTCTCACTGCGTCGTTCACGCTAATGACAAACACTCTCACCTCCATACAAGTGATCAGTTAGAATCTGTTTCACTGCCCTGACAACTTCAGGTTCCTCAGAGCTTAAACACCAGAATCCTCTGCAGCTCCTCCAGGCTGCTACCATGAAGATTCCTTGAACAACTATGGTGCCTCCCTACTCCTACTAGGGTCATCCACAGCTCTCCTGGCTGCTGCACCATAAATTTCCTCGAATAACTGTGGCACTTCACCACCTCTGCAGAAGCACGTGACACTCCTCCTCACTGCTTCTTCATAGCTCGGGGTCCTCTCCTCCCCTGCCTTGGAGTCTCATCAACCACTCCCTCTGTGCTGGCTTCCAAGTCCTCAGCAACTTCTTCCCCAAAGACAAACCTGCAACCCATTTGCATTCCAATAAATTGTTTCCCTTTTTAACACATAAACAAAATTAATCATACAACATCTTTGTCTCCAATCTCTATCTGTCCTCTACATTTAATGAGAGTGGACTCCCCCGTGGGCGAGTCCATGCGCCACCTCGCTGGGCGAGCCTCACTCACGCCGGGAGGGGCCTCCTCCCTCAGGAGCCGGGCTCCTTCAGTTGCCCGCCAGCGCTCAGAGAAGATGGACGTCGCTCAGCGCTCCTCCCACTTCACTCTCTTATTTTAGGCTTTCTGCCATACCAAAACATTTCTAATTTGAAAATAAACATCGCTACTGTCGCTGGGCACACGACCAACTACAAGCAAACACTATGAACTGGCTTAAATCGGGCTTACCACAGATTATCTGGTCGAGGGCGCTTCTCCCTCTGACAACGTCTGACCAGGGCGCTTGTCACAGCCCACAAAACTGTCTCTGGGCGGCTTAATACTCTCTCCTCGCCGTCCAGGACTTGAGACCACACGTCCTCAGCTCGACTCAACAGCTGGAACGTCTGCACCTTCTCTTCTCTTGGAGATAATATCGCTAGGGGTCCCTTCTGGCGGGAGCTCGACGAAGCGCGGCCTCTCCCCTGCGATGTCTGGCCTCAAGTGAGGTCATCGCCCTCCACAAGCGAGCCTCACGCCCCCAGTAACTTGTCCACATCTTCCAACAAGTCATTTATCTGTTTTTCTAGTCCATTGCCCATAATCTCAAACTTTTATATAAATGCAACACACTATTTTACATCTGTGTTATCGCCTCTATAATTTCTGGACCTTCCAGTTAGGTCAGGCTTGCTGAATAACTCTCAAAGGGTGAGACTCGTTTCTCCAGCAGGCTGAGATCATAACAGGTAAGACTGAAGATATTGGAGGAAGTGACCTCTGCCTCCATAATGATGTAATTTAAGAAGAAGGTTTTGGTTGTTGACAGTGTCAAAAGCCTTACGCAGGTTAACAAATAACCCAACAGGGAACTCATTTTTATCAAGAGCTGCATGTATCAAGTTAATCATACTAATAAGTGCATCGTTAGTGCTCTTTCTGGGTCTGAAGCCATATTGGCAAGAGCTATGTATATTGTGTTTGGCTAGATAAGAGTAAAGCTGCTTGCAGATTAGTTTTTCAAATATTTTTGACAAGTTTGGAGGAATTGATATAGGTCTGATGTTGTTGACATCAGTGAGATCACCACATTTGTGGACTGGGGTTTCTCTCTCATTTTTTAGAATATCTGGAAAGGTTTGGAGTTCAAGTGACGTGTTGTAGAGCAATGCAATGGCAGGAGCTAAAAATCTGGAGTTTGTTTTGTAAATTAGAGTTGGTATCTCAGCAAGGGCATTAGACTTTGTTTTAAAGGAAAGAATTATCTCATTAACATCAGTGGAGTTAGCAGGCATTAGGTACAAAGACTCTGGATGGTTACCTGTAAGGTAGTCCTTGACATTGGTACCGGAGGATGGAATATCATTAGCAAGGGATGTCCCAATGGATGAGAAAAACCTATTGAATTCAATAGCAGTATCAGAGGCTGAAAGCAAACCATCGATATTGGATTGGAGTATTGGTTTTTTATTGAAACAAAATTTTGATCCCAATGTTTTGCAAATAGTGCTCCATGTTTTCCTAATGTTGCCCTTTATTTGGGTGAATTTATTTTCGTAGTATTTTTTTTGGCTCTCCTAATTATTTTAGACAGCATTGATGAGTATATCTGAAAATTCTTTGGAGACGACTCCTAACCTACACTTCTTGTCAAGGTCATGTTTTTTATTAATTGATTTAAGTATCCCCTTTGCAAGCCATGGATTGTTTAGCCTTTTAGTTGTGACTTGTTTCGTTAGCATAGGACAGTGGGTGTTATAAAGGCTGAGAGTTTCTGAAGAAATGTTTGAACTGTTAGGTTGACGTTCTCTATGTTACCTAATTCGGTCTCCTAGTTCATATTAGCAGCAGCAGCAATAAAATTGCCTATAGAAGTTTCATTGTGCAGCCTAAAACTTATCTTCATTGTATCTCGAGGTTGTTTGTTAATGTTGGTTAGGAGAAATGTGGGGGTAATGGTCAGTGGTTCTGTCAATGATTATCCCTGAAGTAAGTGGAGAGGTTATGTTGGTCCCGATGTGGTCAAGAGCCGTGGCAGTACTATCAGTGATTCTAGTAGGTCTAGTGATTAAGGGTATGAGGAAGCAGGAATTCATACAGTTGAGGAATCTAGCATTGTTACCACATCGACGAGTCTTCCCCATTTACCTGCCTACATTTATCCTGCTACCATGCATGCCAAAACCAAGCCCAGTAAGGCCACTAAGAAAGACAGTACACCTATCAGGAATAACCCAACTAGCCTGGCTAGCAACAGGAATAGTGCGGTTGTCTCCCCCTCGGGAGGCACCCGGGAGAGGGGGAGGGGATTCCGACTCTCCCCCTCCATAACATAAACAAACCATCACAGCTGGGTGGAGCGACGTCATCGGCGTCTCCGACACGGGCCATGCAACAATTATGTAACCATATGGAGCAACTGGAGAGGACCCTGAGCAGCCGTGGAGTGCGGACGTGTCCCTCCGTGCCTGCTGGGGTTATTAGCTGTTTGATCGCCAGGTGGCGGGGCGTCGCTGCCCCCCCCCCCCAGTGTTTTTGCCTGGCTGGCTGAGTGCGGACGTGGCAGGTGTTGGGCTTACCATGGGTGGTCCTCTTCCCTCTATTAAGCGCGTGAACTCCGTGGGCCTGGAGTTCACTGGGCGTGCTGGATATCCGGAAGTAGCCGTGGTTCTGTGCGACTTGCTTCATGTTCCTGTGCTGGACGTCGACGGGATTGAGCTTGTGACTGCCCATCGTGTTGTCATCAAGCTGGTGACGGAGGAGGTGTACCGTGATTTCCTCGGTCGTTACGAGGGACGCGCGTTGTCGTTGCCGGGGGGTGCCGGCTCTGTCTCCATATCAGACCGGAGTGGTGCGCTGACCTATGTCAGTGTGCATGGGGCGCCCCTGGAGTTTCCCGAGGATCTTCTGCGGCGTTACTTCCAGCGGTTTGGGCCAGTCATCAGCGTGAGGGTCAACACGATATCCTCTGGGAGGTATGCCGGGAGGCGGACAAACATTCGCACCTTGGGGATGCGCCTGCGGTCGGATATTCCATCTTCGGTCCGGCTTCTGGGGTGCTACATCTGGGTGTACTATGCCCGACAGCCTCGGACCTGTTTCCGGTGTGGCTTGATGGGGCATCAGGCTGCCGGGTGCGATGCGGCTCCGGTTGCCCCTGTCAACCTCTTTAGGGAAGAAGATTTCCCTCCGCTTCCCCTGGACGAGGACTCCGGGGATGCGGAGACCGACCAGCTTGTTGTTGCGGCTCCCTCGGCGTTCCCTGACGTTCCCTCGGATGTCGCCGGCCCTCCTCAGGCTGTTGCGATGCTCTCAGTGGATCCTCCTGCTCCTGTCCCTGCTGCTCCTGTGGGCCTTTATGCTGCGCCCTCCTTACCGCCTGTTCACCTGTCTTCAGCTGCTGCGCCTGGCCCTGCCTCCTCGCCTCGGATCACGGCTGTGCTGGGTGATGAAGTGGATGTGGGGTCCCCGGTTGTGTGTGGTCCGGTTCCCCCTGCGGTTGAGGCTGCTGCAGTTATGAGACGGGCGTTGGTCCGCGCGGCTTGTGATGCCCGTGGTTCTGGGTCCGCCTCCGGCTCTGAGGATGTGCGCCCGGTGCCCAAGCGGTCCAGGTGTTCTTCTACTGCATGGGCTGATGTGGAGGGTTTCGACGCCGATGGGTCTTCGGGAGATGAGGTGGTGGTCGCTGACGTCCATGTACCTGCTGATGCCAAGGATTGTGTGTATGATTCACCCCCAGTTTCTTCTGTCGGCGGTTCCCCGCAGTGGGGGGTGGTTGCTCCTCCGGATGTTGGTGAGGGGGGTGCTGGTGCAGGCCGCGACCTAGTGTTGTTACTAAAGAAGGATGTTCGGCGAGGGGGGCCCCTGCAGGTGTCCCGTCCGGTGGTTGCTGCGGAGCCCTGTGGAGCTGCCGAGGTTACAAGTGCGCTGCCCGTTGCCCGCGCCTGTAAGGGGAAGCCCGTCCCGTTCATCTTGGCCAACGGCGTGGCGTATGATTCGCAGACCAACCCTGTGGATATTCACTTTCATGACCGGGTGCTGCCTGTTCCGTGGTGCCCCTCGACTGTCTGGGTTCCACAGGATCAGGTGTTTGTTGAGGGTGTGCCGGTTTCGATGCCCGATCCTCGGACGACCCTTCCTCACCCTATTGTGGACGAAATCCTGGTGCTGTGGGAGGCGTATTGTATTCGTTTCCCGGCAGCGGAGTGGCCGGACAAGTATGCGCAATCTTGATAGTTTGTGTGCTTGCTGTGTGTATCGAGTGTGTCTTGGACTTTGGTATGTTTTGTGATGTTTATTGTGTGCCCTTCAGGCCGAGGGTTTTTTATATGTCCCTGTTTCTTGTCATTTAGGCTATACGTTTTCATGCCTTATGTTTCTTTGACTTTGTTGTATTATGTGCCCTTCTGGCTATGTTGTTTGCTCTCTTACGTGAGGGGTTTTTGTGCGGAAATTTTGTTTTTTTTTTGTTTGTTTCTGTGCCATGTAAATTGTGCCTTGTTCTTATTTTCTTATTTTTTTCTGTGTTATTGTATTTTGGGTATTGGTCTTTCAAGCTGGTGTTTTGTTTTGTTTGTTGTGTACCGATGGTTTTGTTTATACTGTACTGTGTTTTTGTTGTTTTGCATTTGTTTATCCTTTGTACTGTATTTTAAATGCCTTTTCGAGTTTTTGTAATTTGATATGCTGTCCTGTAGGCCCTTCTGGCTGATGGGTTTTCTTTGTTTCTCTTTGTTTTGTGTTTCTCATTGTTTTTTATTGTATTTAATTTGCATGTTTGCATGTAAAAATAAAAAAAAAAAAAAAAAAAAAAATATGGAGCAACTTAAACGACCTGCCACAACTTGTTCCGATTTCAAGCGCTTTGCTGATAACCCATAAGTCATGTTATTAACCCAGATACATGAAGACCAAATCGAAGAGAAGTCGGTCATAATAATGAACCTACAAGGTGAAGCTATAGTCATGCTCACGAATAATCAAGATCTGCCTACCAGAGTCGGCCTCCTCGAACTGGAATTAAGCTCGCTTAAGAACACAGTAACTAACTTTCAACCAGCAGAAACCACTACAAAACAGGAAGAAATGTTACAAAAGTTTGAGAACCATCTTAATTAACACCCTACAACAGCAACACAATGTTACCCAAGACGAATCAGACCAACATAAGCTCCTTGAGTCTGTCATTATCTCCTCACATGAGATAATGTGATAATGAAATAATGATATCCCCAAGAAACTGACGGAGAAGACTGTGCTGCCATCCTGATCCAATAATTGCATAATAAGATGTATTCTTTGCCTCGTGTGGGGTTGAATGTAGACACAGATGTTGGTTCGTTGATTTATTGGCTAAGGCAACAACATATATATCTGGCCAGCCGAGGTCCTCACTACTGTCGGTCTGTGGAGCTGACTGACTACCGCAAGCATGGCTGGTGGCTGAGAATCTGGCATGACGTCAGAGGCCTACTCGCCTGTGATTGGTTATGTTCCAACTGGCGGGAATTTGAATATAACACCGCTCGGACACGCTACCAAGTCGACGTCCCTTGTCGACAAGCTCTGGCTAGCTATAAAGTTACAATGATACTGAAAGGACCTCGGTGGCATTCAATAATGGCTTACATGTGAAAATTGCATAATAAACATTGAAAATAGATCAGGTGTGCGTAATACTAGCATCTTGGCATATGCACCAAAAAAAAATTTGAACATAATAGCTGAAAATCATGGTAACAATGCTTTGATTCAACCTTAGTATGAAGAACATGTGTATGTCTACTTGTCAGAATGAACAATACAACTCAAGGTATTGCCTAAACAAAATTATTAACATGTGTCAATGGCATGTGCTTGAAACAATACAAAATGAAACAATTATTACATTAATGAACAAAATTCTGACCTAACAACCACAAATGAATTTTAAGATTAGATAATGATTGTTTTTTTTCTTTTTTTTTTTTTTCTTTTCATTTTCAATGTACAATATATATTTACAAGACCAATGTACAATATATTTAATTTGCAATATATTTACAAGTTATATACAAGACCTGGAACAAGAAGACTAACATCTGCGTGATAGCAGTCAGGATTCACTGGCCTCAATGTGGTTGCTAGAACATTAATGAAATCTTTATGACAAGCACTGTAAAAAAAATTACAAATGGCAGTAGACTTAACAATGGCATTTAATTTGTATCAAAATAAAATTGAGAAAACATGATCATATATATATATATATATATATATATATATGGTAATAATAAGACACATGTGGTGGAAATACTGCAAATGAATTTTGCAAAACAAAACAGAATAACTGCAGAGTGCACTTAATTGTAAATTCTGCGGATATCTACACCTAGCTCATCCAGAGCACTATACAACTCTGGCTCTGACTGAGGATCAGGAACAGATGAAACTGCATGTGACAAACTATCATCTTGAGGGATAACCTCGTTATCATCTAGCCAATGGACATGTGGTGAGTGCACGGTTGAAACGAGGGTCTAGATCTAAGATTATAAGTGCTAGTATGGGGTTGCTGAACATCAAGTGGTCTGTCAACCACAGAAGGTGGTGTCCCAATAGGAGTATCTGTCTGGGTAAGTTCATTGTCATCTTCCTCATCAGTGTCGTCAACAGTCATTTTAGCTAACTTCATATGGTCTAAATGCTCATTTATATACTCCCCTGATACTAAATTTTTCAATCTATACTTGTTACCTTTGATAAGCTCGATTACCTTATATGGACCCAAAAATTTCTTAGTTAACTTATACATAGGACCAGACCTGTGTTGGTTAAGTATCATTACTACAGATCCAATAGTTATTTTACTGGGTTTAGCTCGTTCATTCCTTGCTCGAGTGAACTCGGCTGTAGCTTTGGACAATTGTTCTCGTATTTTCTTGAATACTAGTTGCATTTGTCTACGCTTTACTTGAACAAAATCATCTACGTTATATAAGGGAGTAGGAGGTACGTTAATCAATTCATTAGGGAGGATCTTATCTGTACCATAAAGAATAGCGTGAGGTGTGTCACCTGTAGAAACATTAATCGAAGAATTTATAGCACACTGAATTAAGGGTATAAAATCATCCCAATTGTTGTTATCAAAATTCAAAGTGACTCTCAAGGCATCTAAAACTTTCCTGTTAGTACGTTCAGCTAGTCCGTTACTTGCCGGATGATAAGGCATGATGCTACATTTTTTAATGTTATATAAATCACACAAGCTAGTTAAAATACTATTACTGAATTCTGGACCATTATCTGAAAGGATTACTTTAGGCATACTATATCTACAAATTATGTGGTCATGGAATGCACTGGCTATAGTTTCTGCTGTTTTGTTCGGGATAGGAACTAGTTCGCAAAATCGTGAAAAATTATCGACCATTACAAGCAAATGTTTGTTCCCTTTCTCTGTTTCCGCAAAATTTGTCAATAAATCCATCGATACTCGTTCCCAAGGAGCTTTAGTTGTTGGGTACATCTGAATTGGATTAGGTCCTGAAACATGTCCCTTGTGCTGTAGGCAAGTTAAACATCTGTCAACATAATGAGCAATGTCCTTAGCCATTTTTGGCCAAAAATACTTTAATCGACCTTGTTGGAGTGTACGATCCTTTCCTGGATGTGCACTTGCAGGAGCATCATGGATAATTTTTAACACAGTTGGTACCAAGACAGCTGGAACAACTAACTGACAACATTTCCTCGGGGCTGTCCCTAGCTTTACTACTCTACACAGTAAATTGTCTAACATAACTAGTTCTTTCAATGGTACTGGCGGTTTATGAATCGGGCGAGTGTCTTGCTTAGTCAAAAATTAATGACGGGTGCCCATATGGGGTCTTGTCTCTGTTCCGTTTCTACTACTGTAGCATCTAATGCTGGGTAATTTAACTGAATCGCAGCTACGTGTCGAGAAAACGCATCGGCTACAACATTTTGCTTTCCTGGAATATATCCAAATGTGGGATTGAATTCTTGAATTGTGAGCAAATATCTAGCAAACTTTCCAACTGGATTCTTATTTTTGAACAAGGGAATTAATGGTTGGTGATCTGTAAGAACATGAACTGGGTAATTATAATTGTATCTCTGAAATGTTTAAGTGCCCAGACAACTGCTAAGGCTTCTCGTTCTGTTGCGCTATAATTTTTCTCTTCTTTAGATAATGTACGGCTAGCATAAGCTATTGCGTGATCTCTGTGACCTTCTGTTTGAAGTAATGCAGCACCTAAACCTATGTCACTAGCATCTGTAACCAACGTAAAAGGTTTAGAAAAATCTGGGTACCTAAGGACAGGTGACGAAATCAAGGCTGCTTTGAGTTTTTTGAATGACTGATCCTGGGCCTCTCCCCAAACAAAGGGTTCATCTTTTCTTTGCAACTTGTAAAGTGGAGCGGCTATAATAGAGAATCCAGCAATAAATGAACGATAAAATCCTACAAGACCTGTGAACTGTCTTACGGCTTCTGCGGTACGAGGCGTTGGAAAATCACGGGCAGCAATAATTTTTGATTCATTCAATGTAATACCTGAAGGTGTAACTGTATGACCTAGGAAATTAATCTTCTCTTTAAAAATGAACATTTTGCAAGCTTTATTTTTAAATTAGCTTCAGCGAGCTTTGCAAGTACTTTTTCAAGGTTCTGGAAATGAGTCTGAACATCTTGCGACATGATTATGAGATCATCAAGGTAAACTAGAAGTGTACTTCCTATCAATCGACGAAATAGATTTGTCATGAGCCGTGAAAAAGTTATTGGACTACTCCGCAAACCAAATGGCATTCTTTTGAAATGAAAATGACCATTGGGAGTACTAAAGGCTGTCAATTGTTTACTTTCCTCATCAAGGGGGATTTGCCAGAATCCCTGCAACAAATCTAACGTTGAGAATACTTTATTTCGACCAATACTTTGCAACAAATCATTTAGAACTGGAAGTGGGAAACGATCAGGTATTGTTACTCTGTTAAGCTTTCGATAATCGATTACAGGTCTCCAAGTCCCATCTCGCTTTGGTACAAGAATCAATGGAGCGTTCCATGGTGAATTACTCGATTCGATTACATCACTCTGTAGCATTTCCTCTATAAGTCTATCGGCTTCTGCTCTCTGAGAATGGGGAAGACGGTAAGCTGGTACATAAATAGGGTAGTTCCTTGTTCAAGTGGAATTTTATGTGTAATGAGAGGAGTGAGACCTAACTTTTCTCCTGGTAGGGCGACAACGGCTCTATTTCTGTTCAAAATTTCCAAAAGCTGAGCCACAGAGTCAGGAAAATCAGTAGGACTGAGGTGTTGCGCTTGCACCTCTGGCTGAGATCCTTGTTCTCCTGGCGTGAGAGTACAAACAGTATGATCCATGGAGACATCATCCACAACTCGCACCGGTAACGAGTAATGGGCAAAATCTACAACATGGGTACCAGACTGGAGATGGATGTCGGCATTACTAGTGTTTGCAATAAATAATGTAACAGTACCGTCCTGCACTGTGTGCCAGGAGGGTTCAACAAACGTACCATTCACTTTACACGTTTCACTTTCCGCAATCACATCCGACAACTCAGGCACTCCCTGAACCTTAACTCTTATTCTGGTGAGAGAATGAGAGTGCAGCACAGTGTCAGTAGCCGTGGAACCACTGACTTCAGAGATGGAAGCTGCCAGGCGAGCAAGACAACGAGAATCTGTTAGGGCGTCCCCTTCCAGAAGATCCCGATACTCACTCTCCTTAACAACTGCACCACTACGATGCTTCAATCGAGTGCCTATTTTCTCGGGTATGCTAACACGACAATGATCTGACAAACCTACGCTAGCAAGGCGGGTGTCAACGAAATTAACGTAGTCCGATTGAAGATTGAACTCATGGCCCTGTCGATACATGCTACACAAGGGTATGATATGGTCTTTGATACTTATGTTCCAACGATGGGGAAACAATGCAATATTTTCATCAATCATGGTGTACAGACCTAAGAGAATGTCTCCAGGAAAATGAATAATGTCAACAACTAAACATGTTATAGACAATGTGACATCATTGAACTTGAGTGGGAGGTCAATTTCACCCTGAACTTTTACTTTATTTCCTGAAATACCACTTAGAAAAGGTATGTGTGACTGTTTTAAAGTAGTTGGGTGCTTACTTTCAATGTCTCTAAGAGCTGAAGGCTTGACAATATTAATTTTTGCACCTGAATCAAGAAAAACTTTTAAAACTCTACCATGTACAATGGCTGATACAAGGGGACCATCACTTGAGACTGGACAAGTTACTACTTTTGACTTATGTTGTCTGGGATATCTGCGTCTTGTCTGGGTTAAATGTACTGTGGTTCCGTCAACATCTACAACTGGTCTAGAGTCAGTGTCCTCCTCTGTCAAGTGTCCAAATCTATTTTGGGTAGCTACTGAATACACAGGGAGGGCACTAGGACTGGCTAGCTTGAATTGGTTAGCGGATGGCCTTGGGGGTTTCCCGACGACATGGAGTGAACATTCTGAACTCCAGCATTCTGCGACTGAGTATTATAATTTGAATTGCATTATAGTTGGGCTGGAGTTGTAATTACGAGGGTTCTGATAATGTCTTGGACGCTGTGAGCCTCGCCAAGACTGACCATGGGAGTTACGAGGTGGAGATGCCCTTTGCCTAGCTCTACAATCCGCAGTGTGGTGACCGACTTGCTTGGTACTTGCAATATGGTAGCCTAGAATGATTAGATTGACGAGGGGACCGAGAGAATTGTCTAGGAGGTGATGATCTAGGTGCGGACCAACAGTCCCTTGCGATGTGGTTACTTTTACCACAATGCCAACATGAGGAAGCGGATGGTTGTGGACTATGCGTTTCGGCAATTTATGAGGCGGCGAATTTGAATTGACTGGGGGCTACGAGCATGGGTGCGGTTCTGCGACCAAGAGTTTTGAGAATTTGTGGGAGGCTGCTGAGAGCTTGTTACTACATTACAGTATCAGAGGGTGGCAACATTTGAGCACTTCGGGAGATAGTTTATCAGCGGCATTGTTAATGGCTTCAATACTTCACCAATTTCATGTTAACACCAAAATTTTGTTGCTCAACGATGGGCTTAGTATGCTCGGGGCAAAATGCTTAAGTACCAAACCTATCATTTTAGCCATAGACTCAGGGGACAGATTATTGTCTTTATCTAACCAAGTCGAATTATTCATAGCCGAAACTAGGGCATAAAGATCCTGATCGAGACGGCTAGTAAACAGCGACAGCCGGCGGCTTGACATCTGCGAGGCACTACACATCAAGAAGTCAACACCAGGAATCAACAGCCATTAATGCACAACTATATTCTAACCACTTCAAGACTCGCTCCAATATAGAAACATCAAAAAATATGGGCCAATAGCCTTCTGCAGTTCTATTTGTACCCAACTTCTATACCCCGTTCTGTGTTTTGTTGAAAGAGTGTTTTTCACCCCTATTGTATTACATCCCTCACCCAAATGCAGGTATAAGAGCCAATGTTGTTTCAGGCATATGTTTGTGTGTTGATAACTAAAGTCTTTGAAAATGTAATAAGTTTTACGAAACCCCTCAAGTGTCGCGTCAGACTAGAAAATAAAATGAATTTTGGAGAATTGATTTTTCATTTACCGTCACCAGTAAAAGAAACATATGGAAAATCGAGAAAATTCGTGTTAGAATTTGTATCTTACTTTTTTTCAGTCATATTTAATAATATATGTCTTCAGGAAAGACTGCTACCAAAATATCCATATACATATATATATTATATTATATATATATATATATATATATATATATATATATATATATATATAGATATATATATTTAGATGTCTAGTTATAGCAGTAGCCTAATGTCATAGATTTGAAGAAACATCCTTGTATGTTTATTGTAAGTAATGCTACATCCATGCTATATTAGGTAACATTATGTACCGTGTTAGAGAGTGTATACATTTAGTTTCCATATGTATTTCATCACATGTATACTGAGAAGATTCCATATTCGTGTTGCACCTTGCATTGCCCATTTGTCCTGACCTTATATGAAATTATGGCACTGTGAACTGTTTTCCACTTAGACAATCTATGATACACATGTTGTTATATTTATTATCTGTATAGTATAACCGTCCGGGTGTCGTTGAATCCTCTCTAACCCCCTCCTCCCCTCCCCACTGAAGTACCGACTCTGCCTGTTGCCATCTCGTATCCATGCTAATTCTTTGTATACCTATTTTGTATTTCATGATAATTTCTTTAATGTATAGAAT
>WNGS01041301.1:0-14227 GCA_020271785.1 Procambarus virginalis | reverse complement strand
AGCACCTCCTAGCAGGCTCTTCCTGTGCTCAAGCACCTCCTAGCAGGCTCTTCCTGTGCTCAAGCACCTCCTAGCAGGCTCTTCCTGTGCTCAAGCACCTCCTAGCAGGCTCCTCCTGTGCCCGTGCACCTCCTAGCAGCTCTTCCTCTGCCCGAGCACCTCCTAGCCGGCTCTTCCTCTGCCGAGCACATCCTAGCAGGCTCTTCCTCTGCCCGAGCACATCCTAGCAGGCTCCTCTCGTGCCCGAGCACCTCCTAGCCGGCTCTTCCTCTGCCCGAGCACCTCCTAGCAGGCTCCTCCTGTGCCCTAGCACCCCTAGCAGGCTCCTCCTGTGCCCGAGCACCTCCTAGCAAGCTCTTCCCGTGCCCGAGCACCTCCTAGCAGGCTCCTCCTGTGCCCTAGCACCTCCAAGCAGGCTCCTCCTGTGCCCTAGCACCTCCTAGCAGGCTCCTCGTGTGCCCTAGCACCTCCTAGTAGGCTCCTCCTGTGCCCGAGCACCTCCTAGCTGGCTCCTCTTGTGCCCGAGCACCTCCTAGCAGGCTCCTCCTTTGCCCTAGCACCACCTAGCAGGTTACTCTTGTGCCCTAGCACCTCCTAGCAGACTCCTCTTGTACCCAGCACCTCCTAGCAGGCTCCTCCTGTGCCCTAGCACCTCCTAGCAGGCTCCTCCTGTGCCCTAGCACCTCCTAGCAGGCTCCTCTTGTGCCGAGCACCTCCTAGCTGGCTCCTCCTGTGCCCGAGCACCTCCTAGCTGGCTCCTCCTGTGCCCTAGCACCTCCTAGCCTCCTCCTGTGCCCTAGCACCTCCTAGCAGGCTCCTCTTGTGCCCTAGCACCTCCTAGCAGGCTCTTCCCGTGCCCGAGTACCTCCTAGCAGGCTCCTCCTGTGCCCTAGCACCTCCTAGCAGGCTCCTTGTGCCCTAGCACCTCCTAGCTGGCTCTTCCCGTGCCCTAGCACCTCCTAGCAGGCTCCTCCTGTGCCCGAGCACCTCCTAGCAGGCTCTTCCCGTGCCCGAGCACCTCCTAGCAGGCTCCTCCTGTGCCCGAGCACCTCCTAGCTGGCTCCTCCTGTGCCCTAGCACCTCCTAGCAGGCTCCTCCTGTGCCCTAGCACCTCCTAGCAGGCTCCTCTTGTGCCCTAGCACCTCCTAGCAGGCTCTTCCTGTGCCCGAGCACCTCCTAGCAGGCTCCTCCTGTGCCCTAGCACATCCTAGCAGGCTGCTCTCGTGCCCTAGCACCACCTAGCAGGCTCTTCCTGTGCTCAAGGACCTTCTAGCAGGCTCCTCCTGTGCCCGTGCACCTCCTAGCCGGCTCTTCCTCTGCCGAGCACCTCCTAGCTGGCTCCTCCTGTGCCCGTGTACCTCCTAGCAGGCTCTTCCTCTGCCCGAGCACCTCCTAGCCGGCTCTTCCTCTGCCCGAGCACCTCCTAGCAGGCTCTTCCTCTGCCCGAGCACATCCTAGCAGGCTCCTCTCGTGCCCAAGCACCTCCTAGGAGGCTCCTCCTGTGCCTGAGCGCCTCCTAGCAGGCTCCTCTTGTGCCCGAGCACCTCCTAGAAGGCTCCTCCCGTTCCCAAGCACCTCCTAGCTGGCTCCTCCTGTGCCCAAGCACATCCTAGCTGGCTCCTCCTGTGCCCAAGCACCTCCTAGCTGGCTCCTCCTGTGCCAAGCACCTCCTAGCTGGCTCCTCCTGTGCCCGAGCACCTCCTAGCTGGCTCCTCCCGTGCCCAAGCACCTCCTAGCTGGCTCCTCCTGTGCCGAGCACCTCCTAGCTGGCTCCTCCCGTGCCCAAGCACCTCCTAGCTGGCTCCTCCTGTGCCCGAGCACCTCCTAGCAGGCTCTTCCTGTGCCCGAGCATCTAGTAGCAGGCTCTTCCTGTGCCTGTGCACCTCCTAGCAGCTCTTCTCTTGACAGAGCACCTCCTAGCAGGCTCCTCCTTTGCCCGAGCACCTCCTAGCAGGTTCCTGTGCCCGAGCCCCTCCTAGCAGGCTCTTCCCTTGAACCGAGCACCTCCTAGCTGGCTCCTCCTGTGCCCTAGCACCTCCTAGCAGGCTCCTCCTGTGCCCGAGCACCTCCTAGCAGGCTCTTCCTTGACCGAGCACTTTCTAGCTGGCTCCTCTTGTGCCCGAGTGTGGGAGTAGGTCTCCCAAGATCCTCCCACAGCTGACTTGAATGGCTCATTGCAGTGCACAGTGCACTGATCTTCGTGCACAAAGCCTATTTCCCTTAATCTGGATAGTTTTCTGGCATGTTGGGTATCTCCAGAATGCCATTTAACCAGGAATCTTTATAATACGTAGGCCGCCGTATGTCTAGGCAGGAAGTAGATACAGGGAGTCAAGCATACTGGCCACCAAGGGTCAGTGAGTACATGGCTGGGGCCCGCGTGAGACAGAGGGGAAGGCACCAGCAGCGTCTGACCTCTGGGGTCAACCTTAACCGGCGCGATGTTGAATAACAGCTATGACGTGTTCATGACGTCACTCCTGCTACTGCTCATCGAACGAGCTAATATGATTGGTTCCCGCTCATTTGCTGCAATGCTATTGGTCAATTGTAACTCTTTTGTGTGTGCCCACAGACGCCCGGAGCTTCAGGCAAGATTCATTCTTGTGAGGGATCTCTTGCAAAGTGGACGTGTTCTGTTGTACCGGCCAATAGACTGAACAACGTCTATTCCTCACCGTCAAGTTAACTCAGCATCTTTGCGATATACCACACACTCGCCCAGAATCACGAGTGCGAATATATTGTTGGAAGCCTAAAGTGACAAATCTCCAGAGCGAAACAGACTGGTATCAGGTAACCCCTGGTGATAAAGATCGTCGTGAGTGACCTAGAGTGAACTAAGGCAGTGCCGCCGCCTAAGTAACCTGTGTGTGTGACTTTACCACAAGTGTACCTGCATGGTATACCACAGCAGCCGCCAGCCGCCACTCATCCCGAGCGTGTACCTCAGTACCTCGAGCGCCCGCCGCCGCTGCCGCCAGCCGTCGCCAGCCGCCGCCGCTGCCGCCAGCCGTCACCAGCCGCCGCCGCCCTCACTCCTACGTGACGTCACCACCTTATGCACCGCCAGTGCCAGTGTGTGCGCGTGTGTCTGTCTGTTAAGCATACAGCACGCCGTACTCACGAAATCATCTCAAGATACTGCGAGTACCCTCCGTGTCTACGAGCGAAACCAGCTGTCAGGCCACCTACGAGTGCTTGTATAAATGTGCCTGACTGAGTGAGTGAGTAAGGAAAGGTACCTTATCTGTAAGTACAAGATCTTGTCATTGTTTACTGTGTCTGTGTTGATCTGAGGGATCAACCACAGTTCTCACCTTCTTATACCTGTCGCAGGTTATAGGTGAATCGACGGTGAATGCGTGTTTATCTGTGTGGTATCACAGCATTTCACCCGTCTGTGAATGTGAGCTTCACATACACCACACGTTTAGTATTGTGTGATTATTATTGTGCATGTTATTGCCTGTCCCATTGACAGTGCCTTTATGTTTATTGCATATCATCATTACCGAGTATCCGGTTGGAACTCTTGTGATCCCTTTGCATACCAGCAGTTAGGTTGCCGTGTTAGTGATTGGCTGTCAACTGTGTTAAGTTAGGTGTTTCTCACGAGTGGAAACGAGTTGATTAGCCAGACGTCAAGAGTCTCGCTAATGCAACCATAGCTTTGCTGACGCCAATCTAAAGTAAATCAAGCACCCTGTATATTAGTGGTTAAGTTAGTAAATAAACTACTGTTAAGCTTTATGCGGTGTTTCCGTTGAACCACTTCTGAATACTGCCAATATTACTCCAGCCTTCAGCTCTAAGTGTCTTCAACACTGAGTTGCCTAATTCACTAAACTATAAATGTGATGAGGACCCTAGGAGTCCCTTAAAGTGTTACATCATTGAGGGGATTCCAACGACCAACGTGGAGCAGGACCAGGTGAGGCTAGTCTGAGAAGAGACCCACAAGGACTCTAACTCGACCTTGCTCCCAGGCCCTCATGTACATTGGCGACGTACGCATTGCAGTCGTGAAAGCAAAAAAGAAACACCCCCACATCTGGCGCCCAACGTGGGGCAGGACCAGGTGAGGCTAGTCTGAGAAGAGACCCACAAGGACTCTAACTCGACCTTGCTCCCAGGCCCGTACGGTTGCTCTCGTATTTTCTATTCTGCTAATTCCGACTGCTTCGTGAAGCGTCTGCCACATGTACATTGGCGACGTACGCATTGCAGTCGTGACAGCAAAAAAAGAAACACCCCCACATCTGGCGCCCAACGTGGGGCTTAGTTGGAACCTATGAGCTAGGTTGTACAGTAAAATTTCGCACTTAAATTTTCCCTGAAAATTAAAAAGTGACGGGCAGTATTCAGAGGATGTTTAATACCCTATTAGGTACACACACCACCAGTATGTCTGAGTGTGTAGAGTATAAACAGCGCTACCTGAATCTTCACTTGGCCTTGACCGCTCGTAGACCTGACGACTACGACACTCTTACTGAGCTAGAGTGTAAGGAACGAGTGGAACAGCACATGAGAGCCGTGGAAGAGGTGATGCTACAAGCACACAGGCAGGGTAGTGCTGAGGTGGCATGCACGAGTCTCATCACACTGGATGAAGCTATCGGTGGTGAAACCCCAGTGGGAGATAACACAGTGGGAGAGACCCCAGTGAGAGACAACTTGGAGGTAGAGACCCCTGTGGGTGACGTCACCGAGAATGATGTCACTAGAATCACGCGCGCTGCGGAAGAAAACGGAGTCACGCGGGAATCTAACCCTTGCAATACTCCATTGGGGGGATTCTATGGGGAAGAATCTCGGCCCAAAAGGTCCTTGTGGACGACACCAACTCAAAGAGTAGGTATTACAGGCTCGCAATTATTCACCTTAGAGGAATACCGTAACCAAGTTAGGGAGTTGGGATTCGAAGGGAATAAAGTAGCAGAGCAAGCTATGAAACTCTGGACTGATCAGCAGGACAGAGAAAGCAAACTGTGGACTGATCAGCAAGAGAGAGAAAACAAACACTGGACTGATCAGCAGAACCGAGAAAGTACTGAACGCATAGCTCGCATGCAGTTGCAAGTAAGGCAGGATGACCAGACAAGTGGTCGTTCAACGGAGACTAACGTTGAACAAGGTATGACTGTCAAACTACCTAAACTAGCTAACTTTGATGAGAGGGACGACTCGATGGATGCATACATCAAGCGTTTCGAAGGTCACGCCGCTGATTGCGGGTGGGAAAGATCAAAGTGGGCACTCGCTCTTAGTGCATTGTTAAAGGGTAGGGCATTAACTATCTACCACAGTCTGGGTCCGCACCAGCGCGGAGATTACGAGGCATTGACAACAGCGCTGCTGAACGGTTTTGGCATAACTGCAGACCGGATGCTAGAGAATTTCCGTAGGGCTCAATTGCAAAAAGGTGAGACATATGTGCTCATGTTACAGCGGTTAGAATCGAGTCTAAACCGTTACTGTGAACTCATGGAGACTGCTCCTGGGAGCATGGAGTTCTATCAACTGATGATTTGTGAACAGTTCTTAGAAGCATGCGAATCGTCTCTGCGTGTCAAGCTCAAAGAGCAAGATTTTTTTTTTTTTTTTTTTTTTACATGCAAAGCATGCAAGTTAAATACAATAAAAAACAAATTAAGAACATAGAAAAACATTACAAAACAAGGGAAAAAAGAAAACCACCAGCCAGAAGGGCTGACAGTACAGTATAACAAATTTCAAAACTCGAGAAAGGCATTGAAAAGACAGTACAAAAGATAAAACAAATGCAAAACAACAAAACACAGGAGCATGTCAAAACAGAACAGTATAAAACAAAAATCAAGATGGATAACACGCAATCAAAAGAAAACCATCGTTACATACACAACAACAAAACAAAACACCGGCCTGAAGGACCGAGAACAAAACAACAGAATGAACAAACGGAAGTATTACAAAAAATGCAATAAGAACATACACCACACAATAAGCCACACAAATACAAAACAAAAACTAATACAACACGTAAGCATAAAATAAAAAACACATAGGGCACGTTAACAACATGAAAGTTAAGACATGAAGGCCAGACACACACACACCCAAACACCCGCCTCGCCACAAAACAAAGGGAGAGGCACGGGCACAAACTACCAGAAGGCAGACAAAACAGCCAGAAGGGCACACAGCACAAAAGAATACAATCACTCGTATTTGCGCGGAAACGCGTCCCGAGAGAAGCGTACATGGTACGCCTCCCATCGTAACCACTGCCAAGGGTCCTGACCATCCACCGGGGACGCCATCTTATCCGGGACGTTGGCCACAAACACCCGCAAACATGGCACCCAAACCGTATCACACCGGAACCGAGTGACCGGTACATGGTCCCACACCTCATCGCCGAAAGGTAGCTCAGCAACCCGCGACCAGTGACCCGACGGCATCACAGACTTCGGTGACACGGCCCCCAAGTGCCCAACGGTCAACCTCCGAGGAGGGAGCGTGGTAGAAGGCACCACCACAGGGGCACCAGCGCCCACGGGCACACCACCGGACGACCGCGTGGGAACCGAACCGCGCACATCTTTCCGTAAGGTCACCACCAGGCCACGCCCAGACCCACCATCCCCACCCACTCCGGCAGCGGAGGCCACCACTCCCCACCGCGGAGAGGCCCCCGGCGGAGAAGGAACAGCAGGCACACCCGAGACACGGACACCAATGTCAGCAGGCGCATGGACGTCCGCCACCACTAACTGCGGAGCCAGCAACGTAACCGGAACCACTCCATCCACACCCGAGGCCTCACAGTCACTAAAGTCCCCAACATCGGCCCAGGTAGACGACGAAGGCCGGGATCGTTTGGGCACCGGCCTGAGATCGTCAGAGCCGGAAGCCGACCCAGAAACATGGGCACTACTAGCCGGACGAACTGACGTCCGCCGCAAAACGGCAGCAGCCTCGACCACAGGGGGAACCGGACCACACACAACAGGGGACCCCACAGCCACCCCAGCACCCAGCACAGCCGGGATCCGAGGCGAGGATGCAGGGCCAGGCGCAGCAGCTGAAGACAGGTGAGCAGACGGTGAGGAGGGCGCAGCAGAAAGGCCCACTGGAGCAGCAGGGACAGGAGCAGGAGTATCCACCGATGGCATCGCAACATCCTGAGGAGGGCCGGCGACATCCGGGGGAACGTCAGGCGACGCCGGGGTAGCCGCAACAACGAGCGGGTCGGTCACTGCATCCCCGGAGTCCTCGTCCAGGGGAAGCGGAGGGAAATCTTCTTCCCGGAATAGGTTGACAGGAGCAACCGGAGCCGCATCGCACCCGGCAGCCTGATGCCCCACCAGGCCACACCGGAAACAGGTCCGAGGCTGTCGGGCATAGTACACCCGGATGTAGCACCCCAGGAGCCGGACCGAAGATGGAATATCCGACCGCAGGCACATCCCCAAGGTGCGAATGTTTGTCCGTCTCCCGGCATACCTCCCAGAGGATATCGTGTTGACCCTCACACTGATGACCGCTCCAAACCGCTGAAAGTAACGCCGAAGAAGATCCTCGGGAAACTCCAGGGGCGCCCCATGCACACTGACATAAGTCAGCGCACCACTCCGGTCGGATATGGAGACAGAGCCGGCACCACCCGGCATCGACAACGAGCGTCCCTCGTAACGACTGAGGAACTCACGGTATACTTCCTCCGTCACAAGCTTGATGACAACTCGATGGGCAGTCACAAGCTCAATACCGTCAACGTCCATCACAGGGACATGAAGCAAGTCGCACAGAACCACGGCTATTTCCGGATATCCAGCACGACCAGTGAACTCAAGGCCCACGGAGTTCACGCGCTTGATAGATGGAAGGGGACCACCCGTGATAAGCTCGCCACGTCAACACGCAGCCCGCAGCAACAACAGGGGGGGGGGCAGAAACTCCAACACCCCCTCTGGTGACGAAAACGGCAAACACCTCAAACCACCAGAGGCCAGACGACACGTCTGTACCCCACGGCAGCTCCAGGCGGACTCAAGAGCAAGAAATTGTGTCAAATCTGTCTATGGCCAAGCAAGCTGATCTGTGGGCTGGGGCCAGGAGACAGGTGAAAGGGGTGAAGCCGCACGAGAAGCATCATGCTACAGGTATTGGCGATAGAGCTAAGCTTAAGACTGGTGTGTCGGGGGAGCAGGGAAACTCCTCCAACAAGCAGGTGCACAAGTGTTACAACTGTGGTAAGCCAGGTCATCGTGCAGCTGATTGCAAGGTAAAACCGAAATCAGGTTACATAGCAGGTGTGAGCTCAAGTGGTAAGAAACATCCCCACATTGGAAAGGATCCACTAGCTTGGACCCTTGAGGTGGTGGACGGAAATGTTAATGGAAAATCGGTGAAAATCTTCCGTGACAAAGGCGCCACTACTCACATGGTAAGAAAGAGCCTAGTACAGCCAGGATCTGAGACAGGTAGACATGTCTATGTCAAATTCCCAAATGGCTATACTAAAGAGATGGTGGAGGTGTATGTGGGGGTCGACACACCTTACATCAAAGGTAAAATCCGTGCCGTTCAACAGGAATGTGCTGTATATGGACTTTTATTGGGAAATGTTCCGGGAGTCTCTGATTGCCCAAGTCCGCCCTCAAAGAAAACGGGGGAGAGTAAGGCGCGCAGCCGCCGTCAGTCAGCTGATGCCAAGGACGACTCGCCCAGGGATGACGTCACAGGGAGTGACCACACCCTCACCCAGTTGAAGTATAAGGGAGAGAAAGCAAAAGAACACATGCTCAAACGCTACGAGGACCCTCCTGCAGATGGATCCAACAAGCCGAAGAAGCATGTAAGACGTAAAAACAGGAGAGGACCGCAGGGCTCGACATCGACAGGGCCGATCGACCACCCTCTGCTCTCAGCAACGATCGCCGGTGTCTCAGTGATAACCGCCGACGAGGAGGAAGGTCAGCCAGGTCTCTTCAATCAACAGCAGCAGGAGACACACCGAGATGTTAAGGTTGATGATCAGCTGTCTGAAGATCAAGTCGACCAGGTTACTCGACTGGTAGCAGAGTACAAGGAGGTACTCTCTGACGTCACTAAAGTAGCAAAGGTAGAGGGTTACCGCATACCTTTGCTAGAGCAGCAAGCGGTATGAACAAAACCATATCCTGTTCCTCATCACCTTGTACCACAGGTGAGAGAAGAACTGGCATCTATGATTAAAGCAGGAGTAATAGAGAAGTCGACCTCACCATACTCAAGCCCGATGGGGTTAGTGAAGAAGCCTGGGGGAGGTGTGCGCATCTGCCTCGACTTCAGGAAGTTGAACTCCATCATAGAGTTTGATGCTGAACCGATGTTCAATCAAAATGAGATCTTCTCGAGGTTAGCTTCCAGTTGCTATTTCTCCAAGCTTGATCTGACAAAAGGATTTTGGCAGATTCCATTACATGAAGACAGTAAGCGCTGCACTGCCTTCATGACAAGCGAAGGTCTCTTCCAGTTCACAGTTCTTCCGTTTGGACTGGTGAACGCCCCAGCCGTGTTCAACAGAACTATGCGCAAAGTCTTGGGGGGAATTACTGGAGTAGAAGTGTTCGTGGACGAATTGCTCATCCACTCTGCTACGTGGGAAGAACATCTGACCTTGCTAAGGCAGGTGTTGACAAGACTACAAGAAGTAGGAATGGTTGCAAAACCCACTAAGTGTGAGTTGGGGTGCAAGGTGGTCAGGTACCTTGGTCACGTGATAGGGGGAGGGTTCACCAGGCCGCTGCCTGAGACGATCACCAAGATCAGTGAAGCCGCTCCACCCGCTACCAAGACTCAGGTTAAGTCATTCCTGGGACTTGCAGGGTACTACAGAACTTTCATTCCCAATTTCACGTCTATAGCAACTCCGCTAACTAATCTCACCAAGAAGAATGCACCTGTTAGAGTACGTTGGACAGAAATGGAGAACTCAGCATTCTCGACGCTCAAGAAGAAGCTGACTGAAGCACCCATCCTTAGACTACCAGATTCTACCAGGGAGTACATCCTTCGGACAGATGCCTCAAATACAGGTATTGGTGCTGTACTCATGCAAGAGTACGACGGTGAAATCTGGCCAGTTGCGTACTCCAGTCGTAAACTGAGCGATGCTGAGCAGAAGTACTTCACTGTAGAAAAGGAACTCCTTGCTGCTGTGGTGGGAGTAAAGAAATTCTACCAGTATCTCTATGGTAAGCGTTTCACGTTTCAAGTAGATCACCAACCCCTCAGCCACATCGGTACGCTTAAAAACGCAAACCCTAGAATAATGCGCTGGGTGTTGTTCCTTCAACAGTTCACATTTCCACGTGGTTTACATAAAAGGAGCCGACAACGTAGGTGCTGACTGGTTGAGTAGGTCAGGGGTGATTAACAAGACGTCGAACGAGGGAGACATGAGCGAGGAAACGCAATGCGCATCACCGGACACTGGTTCCCAGTGTGTCTCTGATGTTTCAGGCATGACACAGGTGGAGAGAGGCAGTGGACAGACTAGCGCCACTCAGGGTTTCGAGGTGTTGAGCCGACCCAGACCTGGAGCTACGTCCGACCACAGTGCCTGCTCAAGACCTGAACAGATAGCCACATGTGATCCGGTGACTGAAGAAATTCCTCACTTACCAGAAGAGAATAGTCTAGACGTGGCCCCGCCTCGCCTAGCTGTATAGAAAACGGGGTCCGCTGGACCCGGCCGCGCAAAGTGCACTCAGTTTGTGCACATGTCATCAGCGGTGTGAGTTGAACGAGCACCACATGTGGAGCTCGATCTTTGTTGGGGGGTGATGTGGGAGTAGGTCTCCCAAGATCCTCCCACAGCTGACTTGAATGGCTCATTGCAGTGCACAGTGCACTGATCTTCGTGCACAAAGCCTATTTCCCTTAATCCTGGATAGTTTTCTGGCATGTTGGGTATCTCCAGAATGCCCATTTAACCAGGAATACTTTCGTAATACGCAGGCCGCCGTATGTCTAGGCAGGAAGTAGATACAGGGAGTCAAGCATACTGGCCACCAAGGGTCAGTGAGTACATGGCTGGTGTCCGCGTGAGACAGAGGGGAAGGCGCCAGCAGCGTCCGACCTCTGGGGTCAACCTCAACCGGCGCGATGTTGAATAACAGCTATGACGTGTTCATGACGTCACTCCTGCTACTGCTCATCGAACGAGCTAATATGATTGGTTCCCGCTCATTTGCTGCAATGCTATTGGTCAATTGTAACTCTTTTGTGTGTGCCCACGAGACGCCCGGAGCTTCAGGCAAGATTCATTCTTGTGAGGGATCTCTTGCAAAGTGGACGTGTTCTGTTCTACCGGCCAATAGACTGAACAACGTCTATTCCTCACCGTCAAGTTAACTCAGCGTCTTTGCGATATACCACACACTCGCCCAGAATCACGAGTGCGAATATATTGTTTAGAAGCCTAAAGTGACAAATCTCCAGAGCGAAACAGACTGGTATCAGGTAACCCCTGGTGACAAAGATCGTCGTGAGTGACCTAGAGTGAACTAAGGCAGTGCCGCCGCCTAAGTAACCTGTGTGTGTGACTTTACCACAAGTGTACCTGCATGGTATACCACAGCAGCCGCCAGCCGCCACTCATCCCGAGCGTGTACCTCGGTACCTCAGTACCTCGAGCGCCCGCCGCCGCTGCCGCCAGCCGTCGCCAGCCACCGCCGCCCTCACTCCTACGTGACGTCACTACTTTACGCACCGCCAGTGCCAGTGTGTGCGCGTGTGTCTGTCTGTTAAGCATACAGCACACCCTACTCACGAAATCATCTCAAGATACTGCGAGTACCCTCCGTGTCTACGAGCGAAACCAGCTGTCAGGCCACCTACGAGTGCTTGTATAAATGTGCCTGACTGAGTGAGTGAGTAAGGAAAGGTACCTTATCTGTAAGTACAAGATCTTGTCATTGTTTATTGTGTCTGTGTTGATCTGAGGGATCAACCACAGTTCTCACCTTCTTATACCTGTCGCAGGTTATAGGTGAATCGACGGTGAATGCGTGTTTATCTGTGTGGTATCACGGCATTTCACCGTCTGTGAATGTGAGCTTCACATACACCACACGTTTAGTATTGTGTGATTATTATTGTGCATGTTATTGCCTGTCCCATTGACAGTGCCTTTATGTTTATTGCATATCATCATTACCGAGTATCCGGTTGGAACTCTTGTGATCCCTTTGCATACCGGCAGTTAGGTTGCCGTGTTAGTGATTGGCTGTCAACTGTGTTAAGTTAGGTGTTTCTCCACGAGTGGATACGAGTCGATTAGCCAGACGTCAAGAGTCTCGCTAATGCAACCATAGCTTTGCTGACGCCAATCTAAAGTAAATCAAGCACCCTGTGTATTAGTGGTTAAGTTAGTAAATAAACTACTGTTAAGCTTTATGCGGTGTTTCCGTTGAACCACTTCTGAATACTGCCAATATTACTCAAGCCTTCAGCTCTAAGTGTCTTCAACACCGAGTTGCCTAATTCACTAAACTATAAATGTGATGAGGACCCTAGGAGTCCCTTAAAGTGTTACATCATTGAGGAGATTCCAACGACCAACGTGGAGCAGGACCAGGTGAGGCTAGTCTGAGAAGAGACCCACAAGGACTCTAACTCGACCTTGCTCCCAGGCCCTGTACGGTTGCTCTCGTATTTTCTATTCTGCTAATTCCGACAGCTTCGTGAAGCGTCTGCCACATGTACATTGGCGACGTACGCATTGCAGTCGTGACAGCAAAAAAGAAACACCCCACACCGAGCACCTCCTAGCTGGCTCCTCCTGTGCCCGAGCACCTCCTAGCTGGCTCCTCCCGTGCCCGAGCACCTCCTAGTTGGCTCCTCCTGTGCCCTAGCACCTCCTAGCTGGCTCCTCCTGTGCCCTAGCACCTCCTAGCTGGCTCCTCCTGTGCCCTAGCACCTCCTAGCTGGCTCCTCCTGTGCCCTAGCACCTCCTAGCTGGCTCCTCCCGTGCCCGAGCACCTCCTAGCAGGCTCCTCCTGTGCCCTAGCACCTCCTAGCAGGCTCCTCCTGTGCCCGAGCACCTCCTAGCAGGCTCCTGTGCCCAAGCACCTCCTAGCAGGCTCTTCCTGTGCCCGAGCACCTCCTAGCTGGCTCCTCCTGTGCCCAAGCACCTCCTAGCTGGCTCCTCCTGTGCCCTAGCACCTCCTAGCAGGCTCCTCCTGTGCCCGAGCACCTCCTAGCAGGCTCTTCCTGTGCCCGAGCACCTCCTAGCTGGCTCTTCCTGTGCCCGAGCACCTCCTAGCAGGCTCTTCCTCTGCCCGAACACATCCTAGCAGGCTCCTCTCGTGCCCAAGCACCTCCTAGCAGGCTCCTCTCGTGCCCAAGCACCTCCTAGGAGGCTCCTCTCGTGCCCAAGCACCTCCTAGCAGGCTCCTCTCGTGCCCAAGCACCTCCTAGGAGGTTCCTGTGCCCGAGCACCTCCTAGCAGGCTCCTCCTGTGCCCGAGCACCCCCTAGCAAGACGGGTTCGTGAGGGACACGGTAGACAGGACCACCGTGCCCTGGGCAAAGGAAGGTAGTAGTAACAAGAGTTGTTCCAGCGTCCAAGGTCACTTCACCTTACCTTTCAGCACTGAGGACTCCTCGCACCAGATGATCTTGACACCAGTGTAACCTAACACCGGAATAATCTAGCTCCGAGGTAATAGGACCGGGATACCCTTTGTGACCAGGAGCCACAAGCAGAGGCAGGTCGCTCCTCCATGAGGCAGGACCAGGAGCTGTTCAGTACCTGTATGTCACACATACAGGTAGACACACACATACAGGGGAGACATGATAACCACCTACAAAATTCTCAGGGGAATTGACAGGGCGGACAAAGAGAAACTCTTCACCACGGGTGGGACACGAACAAGGGGACACAGGTGGAAACTTAGTACCCAGATGAGCCAGAGAGACGTTAGAAAGAATTTTTTCAGTGTCAGAGTAGTTAATAAATGGAATGCACTAGGAAGTGATGTGGTGGAGGCTGACTCCATACACAGTTTCAAGTGTAGATATGATAGAGCCCAGTAGGCTCAGGAATCTGTACACCTGTTGATTGACAGTTGAGAGGCGGGACCAAAGAGCCGAAGCTCAACCCCCGCAAGCACAATTAGGTGAGTACAATTAGGTGAGTACACATACACACACACGCTGGAAGACAGAAGAGTTAGGGGGGACAT
>WNGS01041287.1:0-18266 GCA_020271785.1 Procambarus virginalis | reverse complement strand
ATTATCCCAGGAAACACAAACGAAAGAACTATTGATTCGATAGTAATGAAGTTAAAGAACAAAACCAAACGGTCAACATCTAAAGAGAAACCCCACACCAGAAGGAAGAACTCTGCTAAGAGCGTTGATATCTGAAGCAAGACGAGGTATAGAGAGGTAAAGGAGGCAAGGTGGTTTGAGTGGTGTCAAACTCTAAAGGAATATAGTAGTCTTGGCAAGATATGGGGTCAGATTAAAACCATATCAGGTCGACCAGCCCGACCACAGGCATGTATTCAACCACTGCACGGGGCTGAGAGACTTGTTCTCCAATTTGCAGAGAAAGAATGGCTTCATATCAGCTTCCTGCAATGGTTAGAAGGCAGCAAGAACAAAACAAGAGAAGTTGACAGCCATCCCATGAGAACATAGCTACAAATGACGAATGTGACTGTCCGTTCACCAAACAAGAACTAATCAGAGCCAAAAAGGTGGCAAAAACAGTGTACCAAGTGCTGATAACATTACATACTCAATGATCGCACACGCAAATCCTGCTGGAAAACAAGGGATATATTGGACGTTATCAATGCATCTTGGAAGAAAGTAGACATCATTCCGATTCCTAAGCCGAAAGAACCTGTCAATTACAGACCCATTTCATTAACATTATACATTAGTAAAACTGCAGAACGGATGGTGATAGGCTACTGTGGAAGACTGGAGACCTGTGTAAACACATATTTGGATTCACTAGAGGAGTAGGTACTGCCAACTGTATAGCAACATTACTAGAAACAGTTAACTCAGGTCCAGCTATAGTTATCTTCCTTGATCTAGAAAAAGCATTCGAACTTGCAAGCCCGCAAGCAATTTTACACACCTTAGTTAAAAAGATGCAAAGGGAAACATGTTAGCATGGACTCAAGATTATCTAAGTCACAGGTATGCCAGAGTAAAGTTGCAAGGACAAGTGTCGGACTACCGCTTGCATGAGAATGGGACTCCACAAGGAGGAGTCCTCAGTCCCAGTCTTTTTAACATCCATATAGAAAACCTCGTTACCATGACATTTGCAGGGGTTAAATTGCTAAGCTATGCTGATGATATAGCATTAGTCATTACAGGTCCTTCACTTCTAAATAAAGCTCAAGGGGTGTTAGATATAGTAACATCTGAATGCAGCATTTTAGGGCTAAAAATATCTGCACAGAAGTCTAAGGCAATGCGACTAGGTGGAAACGATCCAGAGAGGCACCTATTCATTCAAGACATTGACCTTTAGGGGGTTACACAATATCAATATCTCAGAGTGTGGATAGATTCTAAAATGACATTCAACAAGCCAATTCAATATCTGAAGGAGAAATCAAAATCACGACTGAATATAATGAGAGCAATGACGGCCCCGTCTAGGAGCGGGACACTCCTAGACGTGTTAAGAATGCTTTACATATACGCCGTTCGTTCCCTAGTTGATTATGCAGCTCCTGATTTCCTCTCACTTTCTCCTGGCCAGTGGGCAAATGTTGAGGTTATTCAAAATGATGCAATGTACTGTACTGTACACACAGAAATCAACCCATACAATGGCAATGCGAGTCATAACAGGGGTTCCCAGAAGGACTAAAATACTGAAACTAAGACTAGAAACCAAGCTAACATGATTGAAATAAGGGTAAAAGGAATAACTGCTTGCATGCTGACCATAATATTGACTAGACCTAGAATCAGTTCACTTAAAGAAATAATCATTGGAGCACTAACTTGGAACAGAAGAGCCTCCAATAGCAACAAGTGGACCCATTGTGCAATAAACACCATCAATACATTCGATATAACAAATAGTCACTGAGAGGGGTGTCAAATACATGCGAAATACATGCAGACTTTGTTATGCAAGCCCCTTGGGAATCGCTGCCAGCAGACTTTTAAGATTACGGCCCTTGAATGAAAAATAACCAGACTAATCTTCATCTGCTATGTAATTTTGCACAGATACATATAGAAGGATACTCTCCATCTGGCAGCTTCACCTTCTCCACAGAAGGTGATCAGTAGACCAGGTGATCTGTAGACCAGCAGGGACAAGAAATCGGAGCTGCAGCTAAGGCAGGAAACTGTAAATAGTTGGAGACTCTCAAACGGGTGTTCAACTTTACAAACAGAGATGCTAGCCATTCAAAAGCCTTTGGAACATACTCTTGCTGAACACGACAACATGTTATCATACATACAGATTCAATAACTGCCATTGAAACCTTGCAACAAGAACACATATGTGACAACATCCATCTGATCACAAATGTCATATCATTAATTAATGCAAAAACTCAATCGTCAAGGCCGTCGGGTACTTATCAATTGGGTGCCAAGTCATGTGGGAATAATAGGAAATGACATTGCAGACGAAGCTGCAAAACTTGCAACTAAGAGAAGAAATGTAGACATTTACATACTACAGAGTCTTATCACAGATTAAGAAAGTAATTAGAAGTAGAGCAATGCAAAAGATTTACAGTGACCACAACACAGCAGTTACAACATCAGGATCTGCGGGTTGGTACAAGAATTCAACCAACTTCGAATCGCCTATTTTGATGAAAGGGAGTAGTAGAACAACAGAAGTACACTTACACTGCATCGGGCTTGGATACCCATGTGCATGGGAAATAGGCTTACAGGTTCCGGAAGATGAGAGGAAATGTCAGCACTATGGAGAAATGCCAGACAAACACTGGAACATTATCTAACACAGTGCACAGTTACAAACCCAATTAGATTTAGCCTTAGATTCAACAGAGCAGAAGTTGTTGTTAAACACATGGGGCAAAATCTTACCGAAGCGACCATACAAGTCATAAATACTTATGAACAAATCTACAAGGGCCGTGATGAGTATTCGAATCTGCGTCCGAGAGCATCCCAGACGCTGCCTTAATGGACTGAGCTACGACATAGTAAAAAATTGCAACCAGAAATTAAACTGAATTTACTTGGATTCTGCAGCCTCTCCGAGACACAAACCAGGATTTTACACAATTCCCCCATGCACTCGAGCTATGTCAATAGGCTGTTCTACCTCTTCGCCCTTACTTCATTACACACAGAAATCACAATAGCGTAATGTGTCAATGAACAAATCCACAAGGGCCGTGACGAGGATTCGAATCTGCGTCTGAGAGAATCCCAGACGCTGCCTTAATCGACTGAGCTACGACATGGTAAAAGAATTGCAACCAGAAATTCAACTGAATTTACTTGGATCCTGCAGCCTCTCCGAGACACAAACCAAGATTTTACACAATTCCACTTTCTCTGTAACTAGCTGACATTGTAACTATAAGGTCTGAAGGATAGATGAAATTGTTTATGTAATAATATAAGATGAGGTCTGATAAAGACCTTTTGTGCACTCTGTAATGCTTTTTGCGATACCGCTCACAGGATGGGTATGGGGGTACACAATAAACTAGCCGCCTCCGGCGGTAACAATCAAAAAATCAAATCCCCCATGCACTCGAGCTATGTCATTAGGCTGTTTTCCCTCCTCGCCCTTACTTCATTACACACAGAAATCACAATAGCGTGATGCATCAATGAACAAATCCACAAGGGCTGTGACAAGGATTCGAACCTCGTGGGGGATTCTGGGATTTAGACAGCTGATACGGGCTGCTTCCTGGGGGTGGCCTGGACAAAAAGGAGGCCTGGTCGAGGACCGGGCCGCGAGGACGGTAAGCCCCGAAATCATCTCAAGATAACCCCACCCCAAACGGGGCAGCCCCCAAAGCTGCCCGAGTCTCATTACCAGCTAATCCCCACTCTGACTCTGAAACCCTCAGACGTCTGGGAGCCGGAAGCATATGGGGATGGGGGAGGTTATCTTGAGATGATTTCCGGGCCTTTTAGTGTCCCCGCGGCCCGGTCCTCGACCAGGCCTCCACCCCCAGGAAGCAGCCCGTGACAGCTGACTAACACCCAGGTACCTATTTTACTGCTAGGTAATAGGGGCATAGGGTGAAAAAAACTCTGCCCATTGTTTCTCGCTGGCGCCCGGGATCGAACCTGGGACCACAGGATCACAAGTCCAGTGTGCTGTCCGCTCGGCCGACCGGCTCCCTCCCCCCCGGGGAGGGGGAGTTGGGTGAACAACAGGGGAAGGAACAGGGAGCACGGCTGAACCAAAGTCGAAGTGACTAACGCCCCCATCTCCGGATCACTAATGGCCCTCAGTGCAGATGCATGATGCAAATGCAATGCAGATGCCGCCTGTACCCTAATATCAATGTCATCAGAATGGATAAATTGGGGAAAAGCAAAGAGCATGACTCACTCACAAGACTTTGGGGCAACGGTGTCCCTGAACCAACAGGCAGCATGACAGAGGCAAAAGCGGTGACTGTCACCGTGAGACAAGGGCACACAGCAACCTTCAAACTCACACGAGGTGAGCTGGAACTTGGAAGACACATCCATTAGTCCACCGAGCCCCGACAGGTTTTCCCAGGTCCCGTAGGCTGACAGCTATGGGTAGCCCGGGCAAGGTGTTAGACCCAAAGCTAACAAAGGGGAGATCAAAACACTGAAACTCCCACAACGTGTACAATCACGGGGGCCCTAGCAGAGGGCCACCAAAATATTATAAGTGGTCTTATAGCCACACCAGGCAGACCCCCACTAAGCAACCAAAACGCAAAGTAAATGAAAAACCCTGAAAAAATAAAATGTTCCCAGAGAAAACAAGAACAGGCTGCTGCATAGATAAGCTGGCTGGGCAACACCTAACCAGCAACAATACCACTCCCTACACAAGGCCAAACAAGGGCCACGAAACCCCAGCTGACCCCAAGGATGGGATAGATGCCGAGCAGCAAAAAGCCCTATGGAAATGGCATACCGAACGCACCTGGGAAGATAACCCTAACACGCAAGGGGGTAGTACTCACAGGGCACTTGGGGAAGGCTGCCCCAAGCACATGTGAGATTATCCCTTTTTAGAGGTGAATAGGTTACAAGAAACCTCAGTCAGAAAAGGACTGCACTAGCATCAAGCATATGCTGAGGGCAGATTATACTTTAATGACTGACCAGGGATGCATAGAGCAGCTGCAGGAGTCCAAATCCTTGGCACTCCTTATCCACTAGGTCGTGGAGCTTCTAGGGGCCTCAGGAGGAGGTCATCAGAGTAGCTCATGAGATCCTCACAACAAATTAATATTTATATTTGATGTGTATGTCCATGAACGCAGTTCAAATCCAAGTAATCCAGGCAACATAAAAAGGATTACATTGATATAATAAATAATGGTAAAGTCAAATCTGGGCACAAGGGGTCTGAAGGTGTGAACGTAAAGACACTTGTACTTAACAATTAGTTTATTCATGAAACTTAATACTAACGGTACATGGCATGAACTATCTGACGTTACGTTATCGTTGGACGTAGTGCTTGACAAGGCTAAACTAGCCGGAGCACTTGCTTCCGGTTCGGACCGCTCGTGGTATCGCTGACCCTGTCTACACTTAACAATAGTGGGCAACCACTCCAGACACAATGGCAGCTTGACGAGACTGCGGCAAGTAGCAATAACATACAGTGAAAGACAACGGCCCACGTTGGTGCCAGATGTGAATCTGGAATCAGTGAGGGTGATTATAGTTGCAACAATACACGGCCCCACCATGGTGCCAGATGTGAGATCCGTGACCAGTGTGGGGTGATTGATGACTGAATAACAACAACTGACAGACTTGTCACTGAGACGAGTCTTCTGTGCAACACTCACTTGATTACGTTACTTTACTCAGTAAATATATTTACGTTATTATGTCACCAAGACATGCAATCAAAACAAATGTCAATGCATCAACAATGGCTACAGGTAATTAGCAATCCCTGAGTAATCATACCAGGATCTGTCAAAGTGGTCTGGCCCTAGCTTCGGTGGGGGTAAGACGTGTTGAATCGGCGCTCCGGCAGTTGCTGTTGTTTGCCAGTTCGGCCGGTTGGGGGCGGGCGTGTTTCTGCCCACCTGTGCTGACGTGGCGTTATGATGGGGGTCCCTCTACCCCCTGTCGTCCGGGCTCAGTCTGTGGGACTAGAGTTCTCTGTGCGGGCCGGTTACCCGGAGATTGCGCTGGCTTGTGATATGCTCTCTGTCCCTGTGTTTGAGATTTATGAGGTCGAGTTGGTAACAGCCCGTAGGGCGATTGTGAAGTTCACAGAGGAGGTGGCATATCGCGATTTTCTCTGGCGATACGAGGGGCGAACTTTACCCCTGCCGGATGGTGCGGGCACTGTGACCCTATCTGATAGAAGTGGTGCACTTACTTACGTCAGTGTGCATGGGGCTCCCTTGGAGTTTCCAAAAGGTCTGCTCCGGCGGTATTTCGGCCGGTTTGGCGCAGTAGTTAGTGTGAGGGTGAACGTGGTGTCTTCCAGTCCTCTTAAGGGTGTGAGGACTAACATTCGCACCCTGGGCATGAGACTCCGGGCGGATATTCTGTCCTCTGTGCGCCTTATGGGGTACAACGTTCGGGTGTTTTACGCCCGACAGCCGCGGACGTGTTATCGTTGTGGTCTTTTGGGCCATCAGGCTGCTGACTGTTCTGCGCCTGCCGTTGCACCAGTGAATCTCTTCAGTGAGGAGGATTTTCCGCCACTTCCTGTGGGGGATGATTCGGTGGGTGTGGACGTCTCTTCGGCTTCGGAGGTGCCCTCTGTTTCAGCTGTTGCTCCGCTTGTTGCGCCCCCTGTTGTTGTCGCATCTCCTCCGGAGGTTGTGTCCTCGCCTGGTGCTCCACCTGCTCCGGCTGGTGTCCCTGAGCCTCTTCCGACTGCCGTCTACTCGGGCCCCTCGTCTTCCAGTTCTTCCTCTGCTGTGTCTGTCCCGGTCCCTGCACCCTCGCCGTCTGTTCCGGCTGTGCTGGGAGCTGGGGTGGATCCAGCGTTCCCTCCTGTGCCTGGCCTGATGCCCCATGTGGTTGAGGATGCTGCAGTACTGCGGCGTGCGTCATTTCACCTGGCTCGTGTTGCGCGTGTCGATGAGTCTGCCTCCGGGTCTGATGATGTGCAGCCCGAGCCTAAGCGTTCCCGGCATTCTTCTGTGTGGGCTGAAGTTGGCGACTTCGACGAGTGTGGTCCTTCCGTTGAAGGTGGGATGGCTCCGGTTGTGGTGCACACTACAGTGGTGGCGGAGGTGCACTTGCCTGAGGATGCCGGTGCCGGTGTTTCGGCCTCCCCTTCTGGTCTGGTGTCCGAGGGTCCTGCTTCAGGTGCGTTGCCTGCGTCGGATGGCTCCGGCTCTTCGTGGGGGGTGGTTCCCCCTGCTGTGGTTGGTGGTGAGCGGGGTGGCCTGGTGATGTTGTTGAGAAAGGATGCTCGCTCTGGGTGTTCTGTGGCCCCTTCCTCGTTACCCGTTTCCTCGGCAGCGGTCATGCCGCCTCTTCCGTCTCCGGCAGTCTCTTCCGTGTCTCCTGCGGTCTCCGTGGAGGTGCTACCGTCTCATCGTCCGGCCCCTGCTCCGACGTGCACGCCGGCGTGGCAGGCTCGGCAGCCCTCGTCCGCTTCTCCAGTGTCATCTGCTTCCTTGAAGGGCGTGGTTGGCGCTCCCCGGCCTCGCTATGCGACTTGCGTCAGTGACCTCGGGCGTTGGCCAATGCCGCCCGATATAGATGTTCCTGATTTGATATCCCCTCGGCAGCGGGGGATCAAACACCCTACCGACCTGGAAGATCTAGTCTGGGAAGCTTACAAGATGAAGTATCCTCATGAGTCTTTCCCGGAGAAGTACATTTCTCACAGTGTTCCTCGCTAATGATTTCTATGTATTCTGTGTTTCATGTTGTGTGCATGGTTGCGGGGTGCAGATGGTGTGTGTGTGTGTGTGTGTGGGTGGGGTGAGTTTTGTTTCCCGGTTCCTGCGTGCTCCGGTGTGTGTTGTGGGTTCTCTTTATATGGCTGGTGGGTGGGTGTGCTGTTCCTGTGCGTTTATGTGTTCGGTTGTGGATGTTGTGTGCGCTTGTTTGTGTTATTGTGTGCCCTTCAGGCTGTGTGCGTGTGCTCCTTATGTTTTGCCATTTTGTTTTGCCTTCCGTTTGTTATGGCGGATCTGTTTTCTTTATTGTTATTATCCTTATTCTTGTATGTTTCTCGCCTCTCCGTATGTGTTTGAGGTGTTAGCAGGCTTGTTTTGTGTGCATTTTGTTCTGGGGTTTTCACCTATGTTTGTCTTCCGCTGTGCTTATTTTTGTGTTATGTTTGTATATGCATTTTTGTTTTGTGGTCTCAGCCCTTCTGGCTGATCTTCTCTTGATTTGTTCCTTTGTCCATGTACATATGTGTGCTTTGTGCTTTGCACTTTTGTTCTATGTTATATTTGTTTCTGTTTTTATTGTAAATTATACGCATGCTTGCATGTAAAAAAAAAAAAAAGGATCTGTCAAAGCTTGACAGCTCACTTAACTCACGAAGAATTTACGTTAAAGCTCGGCGTCACTAAGACTGCTTAACTAACATCGATCAGTCAATACGATTACTAATCACCACGTATTAAATCAATTGATAATAACTTTAATTAATACAATGACGTCTCAAGTACAAAACAATTAACACACTGATATCTCAAGGATAATGAACACGAAATTACACTGACGTTTCGAGATACTGAACACAAGTTTAACTGAACACTGAGTATACTGACGTCTCAAGTTAATGAACACGAAGTTAACTGACATCACAAGATACTGAACACAAAGTTACACTGACGTTTCAAGATTAACTGAACGCAAGTATACAGACGACACTGAGTCAACACAACGTGGTGTGCACACAACAATACGGGTCACTGAGACCAACAACAATACCCTAAACCAAAGTACACCAGGTCACAGAGACCACATAAAATTAGTAAATCACAACACACCACACTGACACACTCATGTGTCAATAAATCAATAATAAACACAAAGTAAAATAATCTTACTTGGACTTACAGCATGTCCCCTGGAAATACAGACAGAACGGCATGGACATGGGTTAACACACAGTGATGGTATATATTGAAACCACACTAACCACAGTTAACACAGTAAAATACACACGTCACTAAGACAACTAAATGTGTAAAACTGAATGTGTAAAAATACAATCACACTGAAGATCTGGCTTCAGTATTCACACAGAAAAGCTGTAGCAGGTCTTTACCTATCGTGCTTCCTCGGGGAATCGAAGTCGGTCCCGTAGGGGAACTAGTGAGAACGAATACCAGACGGCTGAATTAAATTCAACAAAAGGAATTTGCACAACAACAGAAGATACAGAGAAATATTGTTTGAGTACTCACGTTAATTTATACCGGTATGACACACCCACAAGCAATCAATCGCACTCACTAGCACCGGCTGTTGATTGAAGCACGAGCCATGGACGACGAAGTGAGGTGGAGGTTTGAGGTGGTACACTGCGCTCAGAGGCAGTGAGCGTGGTAAGGCGAGACCAGGCCCAGGGGCCTGAGGCGGGGAGGTGGTGGTTCTCGCACGCTCGCGACAATAGAGGCGAAAGTCGCCTAATATTTTTCCACTAATAAACTTGGTAATGCGCTCACAGTTATGCACCGGTTTTTAAACATAAGCGTGATATATTGCTGAAGACTGAATGAAAGCACGCTGGCACAGATGTATGTATCTATATATGTATGAATAAGGGCGCCGGGAACACAATGGTGAGGAAGGGAAATAATCTAAGTCCACGCTTACAATATCGAAGATTTACACACGATCATATCACTCAAACACACAGAATCGCTTCCTGATTCTTCTATCTCCGAGTTACGGAGCAATGAAATTACGGATTGCTCTAGGTAAAGCCGATGATCTGCGATCACTTTGAAGCAGTCCTGGGGCACCTGCGGGTAGCACAGGTATCGGCTATGACTTCACTTATCTTCCCTTCTTTACCACTAGCGGCATTCCTTCGTAACAGGATTCTATGACTACAACGGGGAACGGCGTTGGGTCAATTTAGGCTGGCTGGACGTTGATATAAATGGAAAAACCAAGGTCTTGGCCAGGACCTGATTTCCCACGTCGTGACAGCACAGTTCTTCAACACAGAATGTCGCCTAAGGCGGGAAATCTTGGGGCCGCGGCTCTCCTGGTGCCAGGCACTCGACCAATCAGGTTCGAACATCGGCGGAGGCCTCGTGCCGCTTCCAATAAGAGGAAAGTCGGCAGGCGACGCTGATGACGTCACATCACCGGCAAGGGGGGAGCCGTGGGTACTTGAAATGGTACTCACCTAATTGTGCTTTGGCTCTTTGGTCCCGCCTCTCAACTGTCAATCAACTGATGTACAGATTCCTGAGCCTACTGGGCTCTATCATATCTACATTTGAAACTGTGTATGGAGTCAGCCTCCACCATATCACTTCCTAGTGCATTCCATTTATTAACTACTCTGATACTGAAAAAAAATTCTAACATCTCTGTGGCTCATCTGGGTACTAAGTTTCCACCTGTGTCCCCTTGTTCGTGTCCCTCCCGCGCTGAAGAGTTTGTCTTTGTCCACCCTGTCAATTCCCCTGAGAATTTTGTAGGTGGTTATCATGTCTCCCCTTTCTCTTCTGTTTTCCAGGGATGTGAGGTTCAGCTCATTTAGCCTTTCCTCGTAGCTCATTCCTCTCAGTTCCGGGACGAGCCTGGTGGCACACCGCTGAATCTTCTCTAACTTTGTCTTGTGTTTAACTAGGTATGGACTCCAGGCTGGAGCTTCATACTTCAGGATTGGTCTTACATAAGTGGTATACAGGATCATGAACGGTTCCTTACACAAGTTTCTAAAGGCAGTTCTTATGTTGACCAGTCTAGCATATGCCGCTGATGATATTCTTTTGATATGGGCGTCTGGGGACAGGTTCGGTGTGATATCAACCCCCAGATCTTTCTCTCTATTTGACTCTTGCAGGATTTCACCTCCCAGATGATTTACATTTGGCAACTGTTGTTTATGTTAAGTCCCTTACTTTGCCCTTGTTGACCACTAGTGTTTGTGTTGTACATGCTATGTTAATGTTGGTTTAATGTTAAGGTTTGGGTTTCCCTGCTTACTTCCTCCTCCCCAGTGTGGGACATTTACTTATTTATCTATTTATACAGTGATTTCTATGTTGTGCTTGACCTAACTCATGTCATTTCCAGTTTACACATGTTAGGTGATGCTTTAAATTTATTATTTAACAAATTTAATGTTCACGTATTGGATTTATCAATTAATGACAGTCCCCGGAGAAAAAAAAATTATATGGTATTATTAATACTGCTCATATTATTACGGTTAATCTGCTATTATTTGTAATTTGGTTTATTCTGGGTTCTTTCTGCTTCTATATTATTGTTTTAAGCCTACTTGGCGTATGGTCTTCGGCTGCATCGGTGGAGTTGCCTGGGTTATCCTCCACTCGTTACTATTTGCTATTGATGTTAGTTATAGTCACTTTTAGTGTTAATGATCTCGTGTCAATTCCCCTTTTGGCTTCTGGCCTCGCCTAACGCCACGAATGTTGTTCCTGTTGTATCATACTATTACTTATTTAAGTTCTTTATTATTAAGTCCGGGTTTTAGTCGCCTTACTTCTACCCTCCCTCTGCTTTACTTGTTTTCGTTTTTCTCTGGCATTTTCTCGTCATGCCCTCGGTCGGCCCCGTACTAGGCCCATTAGCTGGACCAGTCTGTTACGCCCTTAGCCGGGACCCCTGTGGAGCCGCTAGCTGGGCGGGCCCGCCCTGTTAGCGGGCTATGGTCCTGCGGCCTAGTACTTTGGAAGGAGTATTTTGCGCTTTTCCCTATCCTTCTAGTGCTTATGTCTTTTACATTTTTCTTAGTGGAAGCTTCACGTTATATTTTTAAGGTACTATTTACTGCTTATAAATATATATATGCATATATATAAATATATATATGTATATATATTATATATATATATATATATATATATATATATATATATATAACTGAAAACTCACACCCTAGAAGTGACTCGAACCCATACTCCCAGGAGCAACGCAACTGGTATGTACAGGGACGCCTTAAACCACTTGACCATCACGACCGGACATAAGGAAGTGATAGCCGAGGCTATATGAACCACTTCCCCGCCGGCACTCGGATGGTAATCTTGGGCATAGCATTTTATCTAATCACCTCATTTTTTGGGGCAACACGTGAGGAACACAAATGCAAACAAGCCTGAATGGTCCCCAGGACTAGATACAACTGAAAACTCACACCCTAGAAGTGACTCGAACCCATACTCCCAGGAGCAACGCAACTGGTATGTACAGGGACGCCTTAAACCACTTGACCATCACGACCGGACATAAGGAAGTGATAGCCGAGGCTATATGAACCACTTCCCCGCCGGCACTCGGATGGTAATCTTGGGCATAGCATTTTATCAAATCACCTCATTTTTTGGGGCAACACGTGAGGAACACAAATGCAAACAAGCCTGAATGGTCCCAGGACTAGATACAACTGAAAACTCACACCCTAGAAGTGACTCGAACCCATACTCCCAGGAGCAACGCAACTGGTATGTACAGGGACGCCTTAAACCACTTGACCATCACGACCGGACATAAGGAAGTGATAGCCGAGGCTATATGAACCACTTCCCCGCCGGCACTCGGATGGTAATCTTGGGCATAGCATTTTATCAAATCACCTCATTTTTTGGGGCAACACGTGAGGAACACAAATGCAAACAAGCCTGAATGGTCCCCAGGACTAGATACAACTGAAAACTCACACCCCAGAAGTGACTCGAACCCATACTCCCAGGAGCAACGCAACTGGTTTGTACAGGGACGCCTTAAACCACTTGACCATCACGACCGGACATAAGGAAGTGATAGCCGAGGCTATATGAACCACTTCCCCGCCGGCACTCGGATGGTAATCTTGGGCATAGCATTTTATCAAATCACCTCATTTTTTGGGGCAACACGTGAGGAACACAAATGCAAACAAGCCTGAATGGTCCCCAGGACTAGATACAACTGAAAACTCACACCCAGAAGTGACTCGAACCCATACTCCCAGGAGCAACGCAACTGGTATGTACAGGGACGCCTTAAACCACTTGACCATCACGACCGGACATAAGGAAGTGATAGCCGAGGCTATATGAACCACTTCCCCGCCGGCACTCGGATGGTAATCTTGGGCATAGCATTTTATCAAATCACCTCATTTTTTGGGGCAACACGTGAGGAACACAAATGCAAACAAGCCTGAATGGTCCCCAGGACTAGATACAACTGAAAACTCACACCCCAGAAGTGACTCGAACCCATACTCCCAGGAGCAACGCAACTGGTATGTACAGGGACGCCTTAAACCACTTGACCATCACGACCGGACATAAGGAAGTGATAGCCGAGGCTATATGAACCACTTCCCCGCCGGCACTCGGATGGTAATCTTGGGCATAGCATTTTATCAAATCACCTCATTTTTGGGGCAACACGTGAGGAACACAAATGCAAACAAGCCTGAATGGTCCCCAGGACTAGATACAACTGAAAACTCACACCCCAGAAGTGACTCGAACCCATACTCCCAGGAGCAACGCAACTGGTATGTACAGGGACGCCTTAAACCACTTGACCATCACGACCGGACATAAGGAAGTGATAGCCGAGGCTATATGAACCACTTCCCGCCGGCACTCGGATGGTAATCTTGGGCATAGCATTTTATCAAATCACCTCATTTTTTGGGGCAACACGTGAGGAACACAAATGCAAACAAGCCTGAATGGTCCCCAGGACTAGATACAACTGAAAACTCACACCCAGAAGTGACTCGAACCCATACTCCCAGGAGCAACGCAACTGGTATGTACAGGGACGCCTTAAACCACTTGACCATCACGACCGGACATAAGGAAGTGATAGCCGAGGCTATATGAACCACTTCCCCGCCGGCACTCGGATGGTAATCTTGGGCATAGCATTTTATCAAATCACCTCATTTTTTGGGGCAACACGTGAGGAACACAAATGCAAACAAGCCTGAATGGTCCCCAGGACTAGATACAACTGAAAACTCACACCCAGAAGTGACTCGAACCCATACTCCCAGGAGCAACGCAACTGGTATGTACAGGGACGCCTTAAACCACTTGACCATCACGACCGGACATAAGGAAGTGATAGCCGAGGCTATATGAACCACTTCCCCGCCGGCACTCGGATGGTAATCTTGGGCATAGCATTTTATCAAATCACCTCATTTTTTGGGGCAACACGTGAGGAACACAAATGCAAACAAGCCTGAATGGTCCCCAGGACTAGATACAACTGAAAACTCACACCCCAGAAGTGACTCGAACCCATACTCCCAGGAGCAACGCAACTGGTATGTACAGGGACGCCTTAAACCACTTGACCATCACGACCGGACATAAGGAAGTGATAGCCGAGGCTATATGAACCACTTCCCCGCCGGCACTCGGATGGTAATCTTGGGCATAGCATTTTATCAAATCACCTCATTTTTTGGGGCAACACGTGAGGAACACAAATGCAAACAAGCCTGAATGGTCCCCAGGACTAGATACAACTGAAAACTCACACCCCAGAAGTGACTCGAACCCATACTCCCAGGAGCAACGCAACTGGTATGTACAGGGACGCCTTAAACCACTTGACCATCACGACCGGACATAAGGAAGTGATAGCCGAGGCTATATGAACCACTTCCCCGCCGGCACTCGGATGGTAATCTTGGGCATAGCATTTTATCAAATCACCTCATTTTTGGGGCAACACGTGAGGAACACAATGCAAACAAGCCTGAATGGTCCCCAGGACTAGATACAATTCAGGGGACCATTCAGGCTTGTTTGCATTTGTGTTCCTCACGTGTTGCCCCAAAAAATGAGGTGATTTGATAAAATGCTATGCCCAAGATTACCATCCGAGTGCCGGCGGGGAAGTGGTTCATATAGCTCGGCTATCACTTCCTTATGTCCGGTCGTGATGGTCAAGTGGTTTAAGGCGTCCCTGTACATACCAGTTGCGTTGCTCCTGGGAGTATGGGTTCGAGTCACTTCTGGGGTGTGAGTTTTCAGTTGTATCTAGTCCTGGGGACCATTCAGGCTTGTTTGCATTTGTGTTCCTCACGTGTTGCCCCAAAAAATGAGGTGATTTGATAAAATGCTATGCCCAAGATTACCATCCGAGTGCCGGCGGGGAAGTGGTTCATATAGCCTCGGCTATCACTTCCTTATGTCCGGTCGTGATGGTCAAGTGGTTTAAGGGCGTCCCTGTACATACCAGTTGCGTTGCTCCTGGGAGTATGGGTTCGAGTCACTTCTGGGGTGTGAGTTTTCAGTTGTATCTAGTCCTGGGGACCATTCAGGCTTGTTTGCATTTGTGTTCTCACGTGTTGCCCCAAAAAATGAGGTGATTTGATAAAATGCTATGCCCAAGATACCATCGAGTGCCGGCGGGGAAGTGGTTCATATAGCCTCGGCTATCACTTCCTTATGTCCGGTCGTGATGGTCAAGTGGTTTAAGGCGTCCCTGTACATACCAGTTGCGTTGCTCCTGGGAGTATGGGTTCGAGTCACTTCTAGGGTGTGAGTTTTCAGTTGTATCTAGTCCTGGGGACCATTCAGCTTGTTTGCATTTGTGTTCCTCACGTGTTGCCCCAAAAAATGAGGTGATTGATGATAAAATGCTATGCCCAAGATTACCATCGAGTGCCGGCGGGGAAGTGGTTCATATAGCCTCGGCTATCACTTCCTTATGTCCGGTCGTGATGGTCAAGTGGTTTAAGGCGTCCCTGTACATACCAGTTGCGTTGCTCCTGGGAGTATGGGTTCGAGTCACTTCTAGGGTGTGAGTTTTCAGTTGTATCTAGTCCTGGGGACCATTCAGGCTTGTTTGCATTTGTGTTCCTCACGTGTTGCCCCAAAAAATGAGGTGATTTGATAAAATGCTATGCCCAAGATTACCATCCGAGTGCCGGCGGGGAAGTGTTCATATAGCCTCGGCTATCACTTCCTTATGTCCGGTCGTGATGGTCAAGTGGTTTAAGGCGTCCCTGTACATACCAGTTGCGGCTCCTGGGAGTAGGTTCGAGTCACTTCTGGGGTGTGAGTTTTCAGTTGTATCTAGTCCTGGGGACCATTCAGGCTGTTTGCATTTGTGTTCCTCACGTGTTGCCCCAAAAAATGAGGTGATTTGATAAAATGCTATGCCCAAGATTACCATCCGAGTGCCGGCGGGGAAGTGGTTCATATAGCCTCGGCTATCACTTCCTTATGTCCGGTCGTGATGGTCAAGTGGTTAAGGCGTCCCTGTACATACCAGTTGCGTTGCTCCTGGAGTATGGGTTCGAGTCACTTCTAGGGTGTGAGTTTTCAGTTGTATCTAGTCCTGGGGACCATTCAGGCTGTTTGCATTTGTGTTCCTCACGTGTTGCCCCAAAAAATGAGGGATTTGATAAAATGCTATGCCCAAGATTACCATCCGAGTGCCGGCGGGGAAGTGGTCATATAGCCTCGGCTATCACTTCCTTATGTCCGGTCGTGATGGTCAAGTGGTTTAAGGCGTCCCTGTACATACCAGTTGCGCGTGCTCCTGGGAGTATGGGTTCGAGTCACTTCTAGGGTGTGAGTTTTCAGTTGTATCTAGTCCTGGGGACCATCAGGCTTGTTTGCATATATATATATATATATATATTAGTATATTATATATATATATATATATAATTATATATATATATATTTATATATTCATTAGTTGCTATACTAATTTATAGTATTGTCATTCATTTTATTATCCCCATCTCGTTCGTATTAATTTATTATGGGTCTGGGAGTTGGTTTACTATTTTCGATATTTTCTGTTATTTTACTATATTATATTAATTACATTAATTATTTTTACATTTACGGATCCCTAGTCTTCCTGGTGTCCATTTCACTTTGCCTCAGATCTCCAGATCTTGTTGTTGAAGTTCTTGGGGTATTGCTCCTCGCAGAATGCTCATTGACACTCCAAGACTGAACACATTGACGCCTCTTAAGGCAGTTTCTTAGGCTAACTAATCAACTCTACCATGCTTTCGGAGGCCAACATACACTGGACATCACTGTAACGGACTCGGTTACCATCCTTATAATTTGTTGTGTTCGTGTCACTCTGGACACAAGCACGTTGCAGTTACGCCTTACCTTACCTTACCTTGAGGATACCTTGAGGTGCTTCCAGGGCTTAGCGTCCCCCGCGGCCCGGTCATTGACCAGGCCTTAAAGAACTGTTTCTTATAATTGATGTATTGTTTATTTATATATTGACTTGTTATTATATAGATATTGGTCATATAAATATTGATTATGTTGGGCTGTTCTATTGTTTTATATTATTCTAATGGATTATTTTGAAACGAGCTATTACTTGCTAGATCCCCCTCCCCTGGATTAACTTCTGCCCTTGCCCCAGATACGGTAACTGGTTCCCCCCCCCCCCCACTTTTCACTTGTCCGGGTTTTTTCCCACTAAAGTTCTGCTCGGTTTGGTAGTTACCTTACTTTGCTAACAGACTAGTTTCCTGGAAGATCTTTTCTCTTCCTTTCCCCTCTAGTCACTCCTATCCCCTGTGCCAGCGTTCCCTTTCAGAGTTTTCCGCAGGGTATCACCCTGGCTTTATCAATTATTGACAGTTGCCCAGTTCGCTTCCGGAAAATGTCCCCCTCCTCTTACAAACTAATTCCAGCAGTACCCTTAAGGGGTAGGTTCCTTGCCCTTCACGTTCATACTGCATGCCCGTTTCTGCCCACCCTTACTGCCTTAATACTTCCAGAACCGACTACGGAAGGCGCACAAGGTACACCATTGATGAACAAGGAAAAGGGAATGGAGCCCGAGAGCAGACTACTGCACCCATGAGGTCGACACCACCCTCACCGCTGGGGGGCGGGCCGCAGCGACAACGATGGACACAGGGTCGACCCTGGGAAGTCGGCCTTGGTGAAGGCGGCTTCCCACTTCCCACACCCGCCCTGGGGCCAGCCTTACAGGATTGGTCCCTGTGAGGGCGGGCTCCAGCGATGACCAGTTCTACGACATCGTGCACAGCGCCCCTACTTGGGTGTACTTTTCCCCTGCTGTCCTGTAGCGAGTTAATCTTATACTCGCTCCATTATCTCGTTATCTTAATAGTATAACTAATTACAGAAGCTACAATCCTTTCCCCAAATTACAGGTAATAC
>WNGS01041283.1:0-10096 GCA_020271785.1 Procambarus virginalis | reverse complement strand
GGCGCAGCACAATTATTAGGTGATAGAAAAAGAGGAGTTGGCGCTAGTGCTAACTTGCAAAAAGTTCGAAGTGTACCCACAGGTCATATAGTGGAAGTGTACACGGACCATAACCCATAGTTTCATGAATCAGATGAAGCAGAAAAATAACACCATCAGGGGGCATTGTACCTACAGGACTTTAATCTATCTATTATCCACCTACCGGGCCGGCTCAACGTGATAGCCGACGCTCTGTCCGCTTGCCTGAGTAACATTATCTGAGCCGCAGGAAGCCATACCAAATGTCATGCTTTAGTTATTTTTTTAGGTTCTCCTGTGACATTAAATATCCCGTGTCCATTTATTTACTTCCTTTTGTTTTTTTGGTTTTTGTGTATGTTTTTTTCTTTCAGAGAATTCCTTGTATTTTTTTTTTTTGAGAGAGAAATTGTAGTTTGGTTGATTTTCTATATGTCATGGATGTCCATTTTATTCTGTATACTCTTAAAAAAAAATATGACTACTATTCTAGTAGTCACATTTTTTTTTCTCTGAAGGGGGGAGGAGTGTTACGACTCTGGGTTCTTTAGAGGGAAACCAGAGGTCAAAATTTGAGCTTATTGAGCTACCATAGAGTAAAAACGCATTGCGAGTGGCATATGTCGTATCTTCCCTGCCAGTCGTAAGACTAGTCTTGTTTCTCAAAGAGTATTTAAAGATTGAGCTTGGGGTGATTATTAAATAATAAAATAGGCACCAACTATGTTTACTAATACTGTCTAATCATTTGTAAAGTAAAACTGAGTAAATTAGTATCGGGCACCGGTATGATTAGTTGAACAGTCTGCCGGCAGCATTAGCTTTCGGAGAGAGGAGACGGGAGACTCGCGGGCCTTCTCGGCTGACTGGTTGTGGTGGAAGGAAGTGCCTCTCCCTCCTCTTATTTATTATTTCTGTATCTTGTCTGTTATCTGGTAAGTTTCTTTGCTATTTTTATGGTTATATTGTGGCATACCATCGTTCTATGTGTAGAGTAGTATACCTGGGGTGTAGTAAGTGTATTTAAAGTTTATCTTACCTGCTATGCTAACGGGGGTCCCAGTGTAACCACGTGGTCCCCTACCCTAAGCTGACTCCAGGTGTTATAGTAGAGCTTTACCCTAGCTTGTTTCAGTGTAAAACCTTGTATCCTGCTTATGTGGACCAAGGCTTTTAACGTAAGATTGTGTGGTAAAGTTAGTATTAAATTGTTATTGGTGTGATTGTGTATGGGGGGTGTTAAGGGGTTAATAAATAAGTAAGTTTGAACAGAGTATCCCTTATTCCTGTGTGGGAGTACAATAATCATTTCTAGACTAACCGGTTTAGTAGCAAGCATTTATTACTGTGGATATTTTATTTGGGGGCCGGGCCTTTGATTCTCCATTCTTGATAACCTCTATTCTACTTACCCTTACCCCTTAATAGTACCAGTTCCCCATAGCAAGTCCCACATTATTTTTAACAGGCGGGACATAAAAAAATTATAGACATATCAAATTACCCATTCTATCAAAAATATTTGAAAGAATTATTTACAAACAGCTCATTCCTACCTCGGAAAATTCGACATACTCAGCCCCTGCCAGTTTGCTTCCAGTCCCAAAAGAGCACCAAACGATGCAATCATTAGTCTCCTTGACGTAATCTACTCAGCCCTTGACAAAAATGAGTTTCCGATTGGATCTTCGTTGACTAAGAAAGCCTTTGATACTGTTAATCACAACTACCTCTTACTTAACGCCAGCATTATGGAATCCGAGGCCTTACCCTTGAACTACATCCGATCCTATCTTAGTGACAGACACCATATGTAACCATCAATGATACAACTTCTTCCACTCTTACCAATTACCGTTGGAGTGCCACAGGGCAGTATCTTAGGACCTGGGAGAGTTAGAAAAATACAGAAATTCAAGACAGCAATAGAATTAGTTAGGAGCAAGGGAGGAATCCCGATCATATGTGACATTCTTCCAAGAAAGGGAGTGGGAATGAATGGATGTCGAGGGCACTTGGTGTCAATGCAGGCTGGAAAAATATTGCAAATCTAATGCAATATCTTATATAGACAACTGGGAACACTTCTATGGTAGAAATGAAATGTATGCTCGGGATGGGGTGCATCTATCGAGAGCTGGGATTGTTGCTGTTGCAAACTCGTTGGAAGTAGTGGTTAGAGGTGTTGTTTGGGTTTTAAACGTTAGTAGGTAGAGGTATGGGAATTGACATGTATATGAGTGGGATTGGGTGGTTATAAATAGGAGCTGCCTCGTATGGGCCAATAGGCCTTCTGCAGTTGCCTTTGTTCTTATGTTCTTATGTATGACCTCTTTATTCTTATATTATATAAACGATCTGCCTAATGTCTCTAATATTCTTAAACCTATATTGTTTGCTGACGATACTACCCTTATCTATTCAGACCTCAACCCACATACACTAAATAATGTGTGAATAACGAATAAAAAAAAGTCCACTTATGGATGTCAACTAACAAACTAACATTAAACATAAAAAAGACTACTACATCTTATTTGGAAGCATATCATCAAATACCAATCAGCTACAGATATAGACACATTAACATCAGTAAAAAAATGATGGCAAGTTTCTTGGACAATTCCTAGACAAGAGACTCAACTTCAGCACCCACATTCAACACATAACTAAGAAAGTCTCTAAGTCAGTTGGTATACTCTCTAAAATAAGATATTATGTTCCTAACTCTGCTCTCCTCTCACTATACTATGCACTAATCTACCCCTACTTAATTATGGTATCATGTGCATGGGGGTCTACCACTGCAAACCACCTTAAGCCCATCATCACCCAGCAAAAATCTGCTATCAGAATAAAAACTAACTCTGCTTTCAGACAACACTCAGCTCCCTTGTTTAAATCCCTAAACTTGCTAAATATTAAATCCTCCACACATTCTCTTGTGTCAACTACATTTACAAAACCTGTTCTCAAATGCAAACCATGCTCTAAACTCTCCCTGGACAGATGTAATAGGACCCATAATCACCACACATGAAATAAATATATCTTTGATATCCCCAGGGTCAAACATAATCTGTGTAAACACTCATGCAAAAACTGTTGGCATTCTCTCTAAGATCAGAATTTATGTACCCCGACCTGCCCTGGTGACTCTCTATTACTCCCTCATCTATCCATATCTCAACTATGGTATTTGTGCTTGGGGGTCTACTACCCAAAATCATTTACGTCCTCTAATTACTCAACACAAAGCTGCTATTAGGACAATATCCAACTCTGGCCCCAGACATCACTCGGTACCCCTACTCAAAATCTCTGAATATGTTAGATATTAAGTCATTGCACATTCTCTCATGTGTATCATACATATATAAAACGCTGAACTGTAATGCCAATCCTGAACTCAAAAGCTTCAATGCAGGTTGTAACAGAACCCATGAGCACCACACCAAAATAAATACAGTTTTGATATTCCAAGAGTACGGCTTAATCAAGCTAGAAATGCTCTACAAATCAAGGGACCCAGAATGTGGAATGACCTCCCCAACCATGTTAAAGACTGTACCTCTCTCAACCAGTTTAAGATTAAAAATGAACACTACCTAATAAATTTCCTGTAACCTACCTTAACCCTCTATTGTCAACCATGTCTGTTATTTTTTTTATATCAATGCTGTTTGTCAACCTTTTGTATTTGTGCTGCTTTTCACTCATGTTCCCCCTTTTTTTCTGTATTTGTATTTGTTCTCAACACATTTTATTCTTTATGCTCAATTAGTATTAAGTTCTAGATATTAATGTTCTTCCTGCCCGAAATGCATTGCGTAATAGTGGCTTTAGGCATTGTATGTACTAGCTCTATCTATAATTCGATCCATTAATGTAACATCACTTGTATGTATATACCTTACCTGAATAAACATATTTATATTTATTTATTTATTTTACTCTATGCAAATTAAGGGACCTAGTCTATGGAACTCACTCCTTAGTGAATTGAAAAGCTGTCAAACTTTTGCCTTATTTAAAAGCAAAACCAAAAAGTACCTAATTCATCTTCTTAGTTCCTACACTGAGCTTTAAATTTACTCTGTACGTAGTGTTACCCAATCTCCTAATTTTTATGTATTTAACCCAAACAACCTTATCATTGTGTTCATTGCTGTCTTCTTTTATGTGCTAGCAATATGCAATGTGCCTACCAATTTTTGTCAACTACCATTCACCCTGTCATTGCAATCAATCTGAGCTACCTATGTGCTTTAATACACCTACAATTTTCTCTCATCTTTTTTTTCTTGCCTTGTAACTGTTATCATTTTTTTATAAATTTTGCAAGTATTTACCTACTTAAAATTTTCTTAGATTAAGGACCTGCCCGATACACTGCACGTACTAGTGGCTTTACAAGATTGTAATTACCATATTATGTATCCTCACAATCCCAATGTACCTTCTTGTATATGCATAACTAAATAATAAATAAAATAATAAACTAGTGTTTATATTGCTAAGTTACTTCTTAAAGGGGTCCCAGTGGAACCACGTGGGCTCCAGTAGTACCATTAAGTTACCTAGAGTCCTTGCTAGTGTCCCTTGCCTAGTAGACCTTACCTAGCTTGTCCCAATTGTAAAACCTTGTATCCTGTTATGTGGACCAAGGCTTTTAACGTAAGATAGTGTGGTAAAGTAATTATTGTTATGTTGTGAATGTTATGGGGGGTTGTTTAGAGGGTTTAATAAATAAGTTAGTTTTAAAGGAGTATCCATTCTTCCTGTGTAGGAGATCAATGATCTACCTCTAGGCTGACCTTTCTGGAAGCCGCTATAGATATTACTGTTTATATTTTTATTGGGGGCTGGGCCTATATGATCTCCATTACTGGTGATACATCTTAATTCTAACTGCTGACCCTACTCCATAATAATACTAGATCCCCCTTAGAAGCTCACTTTTATAACAGAGTTGAATTCGGACACATCAATGTTAGGAATTCTATAGACTGCACCCACAGACAAGACAGACTCAGCACCCTTGACTTAGAAACTGGCGAAGATATACTCCCACAGCAGTCTCTAGTGCTAATTACTTTTAAGCATGTTAGTTCTTGGTGGTAGAAAAGAGCAGTACCACCACCTCTCAGAATTTGACGACAGTTGTGAATTGCTGAGTAGTTAGGCATGTTAAACACAACACTCAGCCCCCTTGTTTAACTCTCTAAACATGCTAAACATAATCTCACTACACAAATTCTCTTGGGTCAACTACATTTTACAAAACCCTGTTCTTAAATGCAAATCCTGCTCTGAAACTCTCCCTGGACAGATGTAATATAGGACCCATTATCACCACATCAGAAATAAATATCTCTTTGATATCCCCAGAGTCAAACTTAATCTATGTAAACACTCTATGCAAATAAAGGGATCCAGTCTATGGAACTCACTCCCTATTGATTTGAAAACCTGTCCAACTTTTGCATCATTCAAAAACAGTATAAAAAGTACCTAATTTCATCTTCATAGTTTTTTACCTTTTGCTTTAAAATTGCATTGTATCTATTGCTACCCAATCTCCCAATCTTTATGTACCCAATCTGAACATCTTTATCATTGTGATCATTGCTGTCTTCTTATATGTGCTGTCAATCTGCTGTATGGTGTCTATTAATCTTGTTTAAATTACCAATCAAGCTGTCAATGTAATCATTCAAAGCTTTAATACACCAATGTGCTTTAATATACTTACTAATCTCTCTCATCTCATTTTTTTCTTGCAATGTATTTGTTATCATTTTATTAATTCTGATAGAATTTACCTACTTAAAATTATCTGTTAGATTAAGGACCTGCCCGAAACGCTGCGCATACTAGTGGCTTTACAAGATTGTAAATACTGTACTTTTCTGTGGCTTGGAAGAAAATGCACATCAAGTGGGGGCTTAATTTATTATTAATTATTATGTAAATTAATTACATAAATTAATTATTATATAAATTAATTACAAAATAATTATATAAATTAATTACAAAATTAATTATATAAATTAATTACAAAATTAATTATATAAATTAATTACAAAATTTATTCCATAAATTAAAATAACAATCATAGATGACTATTATTGAGCTTATCACTTTGGGGGTTCCGACGGAGCACCCCAAAGGTAACACAATTCAATGGAAATTGGGACAAGTGTCCTCAGCAAACCGCATTTGCGTCTTCCCCGAAAAGACCAGGGGACGCAGGGGATCCCGGGAGGCGGGTGGGCGTTTTGAGTGTAACGTCCGGGAACGCAGCAGCGAGACGTGGTGCGTCCCTGTGCGCGCTTAAATACCCCCCCATGAGGCAAACGCAACCATGGTCGGTTAGCCGCCGAGTATGGTATTACATTTTCTTCCTTCCCAGAAATTCCGCCGTTTGCCTTGCATACAGCATCTATTTTCTGTGGCTTGGAAGAAAATGCACATCAAGTGGGGGCTTAATTTATTATTAATTATTATGTAAATTAATTACATAAATTAATTATTATATAAATTAATTACAAAATTAATTATATAAATTAATTACAAAATTAAATATAAATTAATTACAAAATTAATTATTACAAAATTTATTCCATAAATTAAAATAACAATCATAGATGACTATTATTGAGCTTATCACTTGGGGGTTCCGACGGAGCACCCCCAATCCCGTGAGGGCTAGCGGCGCAGAACCCCCACCCCCGAAGGGCGAGCGGAAGCTGGCTGCTAAGTAGGAACACACCTCCTCGCTACTGTGGCCGTAAGCGTGCCCGGAGAGGCCATTAAAAAACAGTCCGTCTTCCTTGACCCAGACTGAAAAAGGTACCAATCCGGGTCTACTTGGCAGATGCTGCGAGGAGACGCAGCTCGCTTGGTGGGCCGGCGGAGTACCAACTTGACGAGCTGTGGAGCGGGGAGGCGGGAAGCCCCCACTGTGGACTGGGAGGAGTACATACTGCCGGGTTTGTACTCCATGCAGGCAGCGCTTGTCACCGTGGGGAATGACTGGTTGTTTCTGTGTTATCTTTCGTCGTAGTAGCCCACCCTCGCAGAGACCAGTCCTGGATGGCTGGCCCCAGGGCGGGTGTGGGAATGTGGACGCTGTCCACTCCGAGGCCGACTCGCCAGGGTCGACCCCGTGACGGTCGTTGTCGCTGTGGTGAGCCCCTCGGTGTGGAGTGGAGGGTGTCTGCTTAGAAGGGAGTCTGTTGCCTCCCAGTATACCTCGCACGGTGGGCACCAGAGCCGTGGTCCACCGTTCATAGCCCCACTGCGCCTTCCATGATCATCACAGGTTTTCGTCGTCCTCGTTCTGTTGTGGGTCTGGAAGTAATAAAGCAGTAAGGGTGGGCAGGGGCTGGTGTGGTGCAGAGTTAACGTGAAGAGCAAAGGCACAGGTGCGTGGAACCGCATCAAAGTATACTGCTGGCGACTTAGGCTGCGAGAGTGGGATAACTGGCTGCGACACCTGCGGAAGGCAGGAATAGGTAGGATTGAATGAAGTCCCAGGCATAGCTGAGCGGGCTGCGTCGAGAGTTGGTAGGCACGGCACAGCAAGTACCAATAATAAATTATATATAATAGCATTTATATAAGTAATTTTACATAAATTAAATTATCAATTTAATTTAATAAGATGATGAATAATAGAAAGATAATAAACTACAATAAAATTGTAGCATATAAAGAATTATAATATAAATTATGTTAAATAACATAAATTAAGTCAATGTTAAAGCACAGTTCAGCCAGTGGACTGCAGGTGGCTCCGAAGGCTGCCTAGAGTGCGGCGAAGTCCATATCGCTATGCCGCGGGGATATACTAAGGGCCAACAGTCCAAGGAAAGAGGGTGTTAAGTGGAATCAAACTGCGGAACCACTTACGCTCAACAAGACGTATGAGAACTGTAACAAATTTATTATTAAAAGGAGAGAAAATACATTAGGGGCGTGCTCAGCTTGGGACACCACCAGCTGGGCCATCAGCTGCTGGAACATTGGCTGGGACCACCTCAGCCGTAACAACAGCAGCTGCGCTTGGCCCCCAGGGGCCTGCTCAGGTGGAACACCACCAGCTAGGCCATTGACTGCTGGATCCTCAGCTGGGACCTCATCAGCCGGAACAGCCGCAGCTGTGCCTGGCCCCCAGGGGCATGCGCAGCTTGGGGCACCACCAGCTGGGCCATCAGCGCCGAACATCGGCTGTGACCACCTCAGCCGGAACAACAGCAGCTGTGCTTGGCCCCCAGGGCGTGCCCAGTGGAACACCACCAGCTGTGCCATCAGCTGCTGGCTCATCGGCTGGTACCACATCAGCTGGGACAACAGCAGCTGTGCATGGCCCCCAGGGGCAAGCTCAGCTGGAACACCACCAGCTGTACCATCAGCTACCGGAACATCGGCTGGGACCACTCCAGCCGGAACAACAGCAACTGTGCTTGGCCCCCCAGGGCATGCCCAGCTGGAACACTACCAGCTGGGCCAGCAGCCGCTGAATCATCGGGTGGTACCCCACCAGCCGGGACAACGGCAGCTGTGCCTGGCCCCCAGTGTAAGCAGGAAGTACTAAGGGACGCCAACAGGCCAAGGCAAGAGGGTGTTAAGTGGCATGGAACTGCAGAAACACTTACACTCGACAAGACGAATGAGAACTGTAACAAAATTATTAGCAAAAATGGTTAGAAAATGCATACTTCCCTTCTTCCCTCGTGAAGATCCTCGTTTGAGACACGCCATCTGCAGCCTCGGCAACTGGACCTTTGCAGCTGCGTGAAAATCTTCAGCCAGGACATCCAGAGCTGGTCCTGGCCCCCAGGGCAAGCTCCGGTGAAACACCCTCAGCTGTGCCATCAGCTGCTGGAACATCGGCTGGGACCTCAGCAGCTGGGAAGGGCGCGCTCCTCTGGAAGACTGCTAGCAGAGCCTGCTGCTGCTGGACCATCAGCTGGGACCACATCAGCCGGAACTACAGCAGCCGGGCTTGGCCCCCAGGGGCATGCTCAGCTGGACCACCACCAGCTGTGCACTTAGCTGCTGGAGTAACGGCAGGGACCTCATCAGCTGGAAGTACTACAGCCGATGGGCTTGTCCCGCAGGGGCATGCTCAGCTGGAACACCACCAGCTATGACATCAGCTGCTGGATCATCGGCTGGTACCACATCAGCCGGAACTACAGCAGCTGTGCTTAGCCCCCAGGGGCATGCACAGCTGGAACACCGCCAGCTGTGCCCTCAGCTGCTAGACATCGCCCGGGACCACACCCGCCGGAACAACAGCAGCTGTGCTCGGCCCCCAGGGGCATACTCAGCTGGAACACCCCCAGCTATGACATCAGCTGCTGGATCATCGGCTGGTACCACATCAGCCGGAACTACAGCAGCTGTGCTTAGCCCCCCAGGGGCATTCACAGCTGGAACACTGCCAGCTGTGCCCTCAGCTGCTAGACATCGCCCGGGACCACACCCGCCGGAACAACAGCAGCTGTGCTTGGCCCCCAGGGGCATGCTCAGCTTGGAACACCACCAGCTGTGCCAACAGCCAGGACAGTCAGCCAGGACAAGTCAGCTTATAGAGTGGGTACGAAATCATCTGGCACAAATAACAGGAAGATACGTGTGAAGTTAGATAGCTGCTCCCGCAAGTCTGACCTTATCACTGCTGCAGTCGGTGGGAAATCCAATTGTAAAGGGTAATATACCCTAATGAAAAATTATTAATCATTTATTGTAATATCTCTACCACCTTAATAACCAGCAAAACACTAATAACGGACCAGTATGACCCCTCGCTGGACTGTCACGAATATAAGCTGAATATTTAAAGGAGGAATATCACAAGGAAAGGGATTATTAATCTTACCCTTTTCCTTTCACTGCCACCACCTTCCAAAGGAATGAATGTGTCTATAATTATCGGTCCCCAGGAAGGAAGGGAATCGATAATCAGGGAACTCAACGGAACAGTGATTGAGAATTGAATGGGATTATTTTTGTCTTATTGAACTGAACGGGGGAGGCTCTCGCTTTACTTTATTATTCCTAA
>WNGS01041278.1:0-28358 GCA_020271785.1 Procambarus virginalis | reverse complement strand
CTTGCTTCCTATTACCGTAAGGTTTGTGAAGAATTTAGCACTGTTGCAACCCCATTAATCACCTTAACCAGTCCCAAGCAACGATATAATTGGACCAGAGAGCAAACCGTTGCATTCGAACAACTCAAATTCTCCTCTGTTCTAATCCCATCTCGCCTCACCAGATATCAAGAAGCCTTTCATCCTCCATGTCGACGCCAGTGGTACGGCATCGGAAGTGTCTTAATGCAGCAGCGAGGCGAGGAGGTTCTACCTGTCAGCTACTACAGTTGCAAGTTGAAGCCTCATCAGAAGAACTACAGTACTATAGAGAAGGAACTCCTGTCCATCGTCCTGAGCTTACAACACTTTGCACCATATCTGCACGGTGCTAGTCCACTACCATCTATTCGGACCACAACCCTCTGAGATTTTACATCAAGCCCAATTTAATAACCACGTCTGCTGCGATGGGCTTTATATCTTCAAGCTTCAACTTAAAGATCTGCTACATCAAGGGGCCTGATAACATCATCGCTGATGCCCTCTCCAGAGTGCATGAGGTAGAGGCAGCTCCACCTCCCACTCTACCTCCAGTGGACGTGATCACCCGAAACGGCAGGCTTCGGGGGAGAGTTGTGACGATAATCTCTTATCAGAGATTTAGCCTGCTATTTCTGCGAATCACGCCTGTCCTCATCAATATACAAGATACGTTTTGTAGTGGCTAAACGTATATGTTAGCCACACGTACCAGCAACTCCCTCCTTCCCCCCCACTGCTGCACCTGGTCGACGCGCCGAACCCTTCAACGGCCTAACAGCGACTTGCGACCATCCAGCTTCCTCATTGGCCGCCAACCAACACTCCACTCCGGCTCCCCGCCATCACAAGACCTCACCAGTTATTGTTGGAGTCCCTTGCGTTTCTGCCAGCCAGAATATTGTGTGCTCTCGCAAGCTGTGAACTCCTAAGTGACTCACTCTGTGTGGTCAAATAGAGGTTCATAGTTAGTGCTATATTCCAGCATTCATATTTTACTTACTTTTGTATATCAATTCTCCTCCCCATTAACGTAATCTATTTTCATGTTTATATTGTTTATTATTTTTGCCAGTAAGCCAAGATTTTTGCATTTATTTCAATTTGTGTTTTTATTGTTATTAAAATCCATATTTTTATTATTGCTTTTATCTTTCCAACCTTACCACAGATTACCAAATCACGCAGTCATTCTTTTTTTTCTCTTTTTTTTTCCTTTTCCTTTTTTTTATATTATATGTGCCCAGCACTGACACCTGCTAGTTGGAAGACTGCCGACCACCATTTCCAACTCGTTACCGTCACAAAATAAATTTGAGGTGCCTTATCTTATTGTACAGCAGGCTTAGTCCACCAGATATAACTAGGATGAGACACCAATTTATCCTCGTGTGAGGCCAGTTTCCTACACCTCAAGTAACTGTTGTATCAAGTCTTGCTTCCTCTTCTTGTCCTGTCAAAGGGCACTAGCTATAGAGCCAAGTCCTAATATATGACAGCTATATCAGAGAAAACACTGTATATTAAATATAGGACCAGGCTTAATTACCTTTATATGAGGTAGTTCGCATCCTAACCGGTTCGCCTAATATCTACCTAACATTAACTGGCCAGAAATGATTAGATAAACGGGTTCGGTAGGACACTTCCCTTGTTTAAGTTGACAGCGTGTTGATGATGGTAGAACACTTTCTCCATAACACTTCGTCCAAGAGAATTATAGGAGCTGAATTTGCTCCCTCGCCTCTGGTCTTAACAACAATGCTGACCCTCCTCCCACTGACGCTACTGCCTACTTTGTCCAGATGTCAGTAAGTGATAGAAGGGTCACATTTACTCTATTTGATACTGATAATTAAGTTAATCAAATGAGATGTTTTATGATGGTAAAAAGTCCAAAGACTAATGTATTTAAGAATAATTCCCAACAGAATAGCTGGTGAATTTATCATACTATGTGGCAATGATATCCCGTTTCTATTGACGGAAAATTCCACTACAAGCTACATTTTCTATGGGTAACTTGTGTATACAACACAGCAGAAATATTATCTGCATATTGTATGTAATATTATCAAATGGTGTCGGGTTTTCCGACATAATTCCCGGGGGGCTGCTCACGGGTCGAAGTCCTATTTAGAACAGATAAACACCGATACTCCTCCTTCGAATTATTAAATTAATTTGATGTTTAGTTAGTAATCACACATTTGTGCGTCTGTTCGTACAGGACGGATGTCCCGTACTAGAGTTACAGGGGTTAGAAGTCTAATGCGATTTCATTTCCTGTTAACTCTTGAAAGGCTAAAATTATAGCCTAAATACATATTATTTAACCAGAAACTGAATGTGATCAAGTACTACAGTCAAGTATGATTCAGGGACTGCAGTGAGATCAGTGACATTAGATATAACTTGAAGCTTGTTCAGGTATCTGGTCACTGATATATAAACACTGAGGCCCATGGAATTCATCTTGATTCAATAATAAATGTATCAAAATCAGTCATCAGATTTATTGGGGTTTAATTTAGTTAATTGATACAGAGGATTGAATAGTCCATCATTAAAGTCAAGTATGGTTCTGAGACTACAGTGGTTCAGTGACATTGGTCGCTGTGACATGTAGCTGTTTAGGCTACTGTTTACTGATTGCCACTGAGGCCTCATGAACTCATCTTCAGCTTTAAATGATGATATTAACATCAACCTCTGTTGTTATAGTCAGCTGTAATCTCCTTAGTATAATGCTACTGGAGATATATAATCAGCTGACAAATTTAGATTTCTATTGGTATTGTTTATCTGCAGGCATAGGTCTCCTCAGGCTTAATACTGGGCCTGAGAGTAATTTGCCTCCTGCAGAATTTAGCATGGTTATGCCCTGATATTTAGTAGGGCTACCGATGAATCGATGGTAGTAGTCTGTACCTGCAAGAATACCGAAGTCGGTGAGGTGATCAGACTTAATATTATCTGCCAATTTTATTCCTCTATTTCTCAGGAATTTGGCTGTTGCTCTCAGACCTTGTACTTGTAGGTTTGCTGGTATTTTGTCCACCACAATGGCTTGTACGGGACAGACGTACCTGCCTAAACGTACTGATGGTTGTACCACCTGGTAGACTTGAGGTTCTGTATCTGTTAGAAACCCTGAGATGTTGATTGTCGTCTGGGCTACAGGCTTTAATTGTAGTTCATCTGCCAACCTTTTAGTGATATATGTTCTCTGAGACCCTTGCTCAAACAACCCACGGGTATGGACCTTGGCCCTCTTATTCTGGATGGTAATTTGGGCAGTAGGCAAAGTCGTATTACCTTTAGACTTTGCCGATTGGACACTCTTTGTTTGTTCCACCTTGCAGTACTGTACTGTGGTGGGAATGCTATCTTCCACCTTGGGGTTTGGAGACGTTGTTTTGGTGTCTCTGCTCAATGCTGCATGGTGCTGACCCTTGTTACACCTATTACAGGTGTGTAATTGGGTATCACAGTCGTTGATGTTATGTTTCCTGAGGCACATCGTTCAATGTTGTAAATCTTTGAGTCGCTCAACACGGGCGTCACTATCAGGAAAATTAGGGCAGTGGTACATTGAATGTTTCTCATTGCAGAACAAACATGTTCCATAGCTTCCAGTACCCTTTGGTGTCACGTTCTTGGGTGACACAGTAACTATAGGCTTGGAGGGTCCCACGGCATATACGCCCACACTGCCACTGTTCCACTTTAGTGTTGAATTATATTGTTTAGATTGTTTTGGAGTACCTTTGGTACTCTGTGGTTTACTATTATCGGTATCTGAGGGTTTACTTGGTGGTTTTAATTTGTCATGCGTTCGTAATTGATGAACTACTGAACGTAAACACTCATATATTTCATTTATGGATAAGATACTTTTATTGTAATGAGCACTCATTTGTCTCAATACGTCCCTAGGTATTTTCTCCTGGACAATTATTTTCAAGACCCACTCAGCCCCGTTTGTATCTGCTGTCAGGCTGAGGGCCTTGATCATTGACTACCTCCAACTTGAAGACTGGGAGTGAATCAGCTGAAGCCTCCGGTGGGGGTAAATACAACTGCTCATGAACTAAATGTGATGTTCTTACTTCTGGATCAGCATAATTATCCTTGAAGAGTTGTACTGCCAGATCAGAGCCGTCATTAGTTAATCTCAGATGGGATACTACTGTTTTAGCCTCACTTGATAATTGGCCTTGAAGATAAGAGAATTTTTCTACTCTTAGGTAAAGATTGTTTTGAGTCCACAAGGTCAACGAATTTGTTCCAAAATTCGTCCCAATCTTCCTCGTCTTTTCCTGAGAAAGTTGGTAAATTAATTGGAGGGAGTCGAGCCTCTGCTTGACTCGTATTAGATGCAACTGTTGTTGTTGTTGCTGCCTTGTTCTGGGCAATTAATTTGATGTAAGGCTGTAACGTGGCCTGAGTCTGATCTTCATAACTCGCTAGATCAACCATAATATCGTCTATTTCTGTTTCTGATAAATTGGTGTTGGCAAGTTCAGCCACATATGTTGCTATTTGGCATTTGATTTGCTCAAATTTACCTGCAGCTGCTTGATAATAGCTTTCCAGGTCAGCATAATCAACTGGAGATTGTTGTGACAAATCTTCACATTTCTTGATCTGTCTTGTTATGTGGCCTTTAAGACCTGCAAGGGTTCTTTTCATTCTCCCTGCATTATCCATATTGGCTAGTTGGTTAAGCCTTGTATGGCTTGTATGGCTTATGGTAGCCTAGGGTCAAAATTCTGCAATCACTACGCTGTAATCCTACCTCTTCTAGAGGTTAGCACTTAAAATTAATGCACATTATATATATACAATCATACACACTAATGATTTGAGTGATAAACCAGTGTCACTGGAAGTACCTTTAGGTTAGCTCCTCAATTATCACCCTAGGATGGTATAGACACTAATTAATCACTCAAAGGTGTAATGATCACAAGTAAATTATTATATATACACAACTCAACTCGAGCTGGTAACAATTACACCCAAAATAGGGTCTGCACCATTCATTAATGGTGCTAGGTTGTTCAATATAGTACAACTAGACTATGGTAATAATGGGACTAGTATGAACAATAAATAGTTCAACTAGTCAATGGTAATAGGGAACTAGGTTGTGAGGAGATGTAGAATCTCCTCAGCTAGTTTTCCTAAGTTTCTAGAATAGGCTAGTCACTCTAGGGACTCTAGAAACTGAAGCTTTAAAATTTACATATACTTGGTGGGTGTCATATGAAAGCTTATGTTAAATGCTGTCAGTTAAAACTAATTAGAGGTCTGTGATTGCTCTGTAGAGAGAATTACAGAATTTTTTCCTGTTCTGTGAAATAGGGAGAGATTGGAGAGTGGTGTGAGGAGGTAGTATGCCTCAGTAACCGTTACAAGTGGGGGGACAGCAGGGGTACGCTGCCTCCCCCCCCCCCACCAAGTGAGGCATCAGCCACTGTCTCCAGGCCTACCCCTCCCTGTGACGTCACGCCACGCCACCAGGCGAGGGGCGCCTGTGATTGGGTTAGGCACTCCTACCCGAATTCAAATTCAATTTCTTTCTTTATTATGCACCCCATACCCATCCCGTGGGCGGTGGTGTAAAGGATACAGAGGCACATAATCGTTTCAGGAACTGAACCCTCTAGTTCGTTTAGCTAAAGGGTTCAGTTCCTGAACCGATTATGTGCCTCTGTATCCTACCCGTAGGCCGAGTTTTGGCGCCAAAGACTGTGATTGGAAGCGGCATGAGGAACAGTGCCGGCTTCCTGCTGATTGGTCAAGACAAGGTGGGGGGGAGATATGGGGATATGAGTCTCTCTACCCGCCTAGAGGAGTTTTAGTTTGAATTGGGCAGCAACCTGGGAAGGAAGTGATTTTGGGTGGAGGTGGCAAGCTGCCACCTCCACCCCCGTTAATCCGGGGTTATCCGGACTAATCTTCTTGCATGGCACTCCGGCCACCCTGGGTGTGTCGAAGCCCATATTCACGTGAAACTGGGACTGATAAATACAGGACAGTGGAAAGCCTCAGAGACAGTGATCACCCATGGGGCAGCTACCAGAGCCCCATGGGGTAGCAGGTGGCTCAGATATCCTGTATGTTCATGGACAATTGGGTGGAATAATGGGCAGGGCCTACCAGTGTAATTAAGGTGATATTACAGGCCCCTGTTGGACTTTGAATTCCGCCCGACGGCGTCATGTGGTGGTGACGCTGGCCATTGTCATCCTTGCAATCCCAGTGTAAGAGCGAGTCATGCTCTAGTTTGTTGGGAGGGGTAGTGGTGATTCCCCATCCACATGTGTGTATGCCCCGCGGCCACCCAGGCCGCCCTCTGGCCGCCCGCGGCCACCCGCCGCCCGGCGAGGCCACCCTCCACCCCGCGCACCAGCAACCCGGGGTGGGGTGCTGTGACGTCACGCGCCACCCGTGGCTACCCGCTCTGAGGGCCACGCGGTGACCACATGTTTGGCCACCACCTTTGGTCACCCCCTTGGCCATGCACTTTCCCAGGACAGCCTAGGGCCACATCTTGTCGACGCACGAGGAGCAAGCTAAGTGTTGACAACCTGGAGATAGTAACCTGGGAAAAGAGGAAAATGTGAGTACTTGAACAGAGTGTAACAGTGTCTCAGTATTAGTGGAAATCATGGTAGAAAAGTTGTGTGGTCCCCTAGCCCGGTCAGGCTAGGGAAGCAGCTGAGAGACCTGTCTGTGGCATGTCCAGGTGACTAGTAGTGGTAGTACCTGGAGAGGGATATTGTCCACAGTACCACCTCATGTAGTTATATATATAATTTCTGTAGATATATTGTTGTGTGTAGACTGACTAGAGTATGGGACCAGTCAGTGTAAAGAATCATCATATAAATGATCCAGTCTGTCGATTCTATATAATCGTTCAGCCTTGGTTAGTGCCATGGCATTGTGTAATTAGGCCAGTGTTGCAGGGTTATTAGTGGATATCCTGAGGTCTGTATATTGTCCTGGTGATTATTTTGCATTGATTATGTAAGGCATTTCTATGTGTTGATTTGCATGTTGTTGTACTGTGTTGTGTGGTGAGTCAGTAGTTGTAATTGCTGACTGATTGCCTAATGATGTCATTAGCATGTGGGGCATGCTGACGGCATCATTATGTTGCAGGTTTGTGCAGTGTTATCAGGTATACGATATTACTGTCCTAGGAATTGTGTTGAGGATTTAAGGGGACCCTTTGAGTATTCAGGGAAATTCTCAGTCACTTAATGAGAGCGAGCAATTAGTTAATTTGCCTAATTATGGGAGAATTAGCGCCAGCTGTCCGCGTAGAGCGACGGTGTCTTATATTAACGTAAATTGTCTTGCTGAAGCAACCGGGATCGATCGATCTTTTGCAACGTTTGCAAGATTAGAGGGGGCAGTAATATTGGTATACCTTGAGTTGTTGCGAAACCGTGTGTCATTACTGTGTAGGCATAGTAATTAACGAGTTGCAGTAGTCGCAACCGTATGTGGGCGTTGCAATTATGTTGTTTTGCATGCCATTATATGTGTGACCTATGTAACCTTAGGGTTACTTTGTTTCTTTAAGTTGTGTTGAGAACTTGAGGATTCAGTGAGTTAATTAGGGGTAATAAACTGGATAAGGGGGTGCACATTTGTTGTTGTTGAATGAGTGAGGGCTGTTATGGGAGAACAGTGTTGATCTTGAGCTCGTTGGAATACGTTTCCAGTGCAATTAATTGTCCGTGTGACAACTAATTGACCACTCTAGCTAATTATGTAATTAGCATTCTCATCATGAATTCACGTAGTGGGAGAGGATCTGTCAGAGTCTGTCAGTGATAGTGTTAACGTCAGTTGCTCGAGACTAATACCTTTCGGGGTTAGGGCAATTAGTGGCTCATGATAATTAGTGGAGTAATTAACGTCTGGAGTCTTGAGGACTCAGATGACTCGGTAAAGCGAGGTCATGGGGTTAGCATAATACATTATATTAATCATATTCTGTCTGGTGACAGTGGATTAAGTTGCACTCATTGTTAATTAATAATTAACTCCTCTTCCGTGAATTCACAGTGTTTGATGAGACCTGCTTAGGCAGTGCGGAGTGAGACGTATTTATGTATGATTAATTATCGGTCCTGGTGACAGTTAATTAATTGCTCGAGGTTAATTAGGGTAATTAGCACTCATAGTAAAGTAATTAATGACACAGACCGTTGAGAAGCTACCCACTTGGGGTAGGCTTAGTTAACGTAACTCGATGGGATGTAATTAGTGGTCCGTTTGACCTTAATTAAGAATTACTCACTGAATACTTGCAGGGAGTCAAGTGTGATGTAATGTAAGGCTTGAGTTATTGTTACTTGTGTAGAAAGACAAGATGACTTGTGTTAACGTAGAGTACCATCATGTTGTTGTCTAGCGAGAGACAATTGTTTGTGATTAAAGTAGTACTTTGTTGCTGACTGCTGCGATCAGTCAATTAACGTAATTCATTAATCACATAATCAATGTTGTAATTGATTAAGGCAATTTCTTTTGGTTATCGTCTAGTGACGAGGGTAAAGTAACTTAGGGATGAGTGGAGCTGTGTCCCAGAATCCCACCTTGCCTGACTTTGTTCACTTTAGTTGTGATAGGGGGAGTCACTGTTAGACTACCCACCTAGTTACGGGGGTCGCTCCTGTTGGGCGGGAGGACCTTAAGCTCGTGATTAGAGTAGCTGTACACCTGAAGCCGTGTCACTATTGATTGCTTGCTTGTGTCATCAGTGGATCCTTCTTTTGTTCAGTTAGTCATGTTGTCAGCTCAAAGTGTCAGCAAGATGGAGCTTGCTGTCACTTCCGGAGGGGCTGTTGAATAGCTGTGTTGCAAATGCCACTGGATGGACATTAAGGTAATAAATCACTCGCTGTGGTGTAACTTAGTCTGTGATATTTTCTTTGATTTGCAATATTGCGTCGTCAGTGGGCACACCTGTGTTCAAGTCAATTCAGTATGCAGCCACACAGCAAGGGTTGCTAGTTAGCTGTTGGTTATAGTGCCACTGGATGGACATTAACGTAAATGTAAACTCGATAATGTAGTAGTCTAGTCTCTTGTTATTAATAAATTGTTTATTTTATCGAAAACGGTCTTTGATGTCAACCTTCAATATTCTGTGCCACACCCATGTTCTGTTATATTGATTAGTGTTGCTGTGATCTTTGATATGACGGCTGTGCTCTTGGGAATTCGAATTCCAATTCATAGCGCCACATCAAATATAAAATTTGATTGTGAGAACCCGTCGGTTACCCTTTATTGGTTTTAACGTCATGTTTAACTAGGAGGAACCAGCGGCCTATGTGGACAGGTTTTCACCCCTGATGGTGGAAGCCTGGCGGTTTGCTCCCGCTTCTCCTTTTTCTACTGGACTCATGCTTAACTGCCAAGAGCAGCCTTTAAACTTGTAGTCCACCTCCTAAGGGAGGTAGGCGTAGAGAAAAATCTCACATCATTATCTCACATCATTATCATTAAACACTAGTCAATGTATATCCAACCCTGTTGTGGGTTGGCAATTAGTAAATATTGTATTGTGAAACTAGTGCAATATATATTAAATAATTCTCTATTTAAGAGAAATAATGTACACAATTATTGATGATAGCCTCTTAATTACCCTCTAGAAACTTCTAATATTATCTAGAAGTATTAAATATTATTAGTGACCACGCGGAATTAACACCACAAAATTCGTGGATAATCTCTCGCGAAATTAACACCACAAAATTCGTGAATAATCTCGCGAGGACACAGCCACCAATTTGGCTGGCTTTAAAATAAGCGCTGTCACTTCACAGAAATAACACGCCACCAAATCGGTGGGTGACCATGAAACCGCTGATGAGGCTGGACTGAGCTGAGGGGCTCGTGAGCTCGCTCGAGGCTACGCTGCCGGTCTTTGACTGGCGATGTATTGTTATTGTATAAATCGCACTAGTACCAGTGTATTTAATGAATCCACTGGTTAAGTCTGGTTCATCCCATACAAAGATGACCAAACAGTCAACCATCCGGCTCGAAGATGACCATATAATCTAGGTTCGAAAGACCATATAATGTGGGAACCGACCTGTGAGATTTATATTTATTTAATTTATATGAATATATATAGCATTTATATTTACATTAATTTATATATTTCGATAGCAATTGGTATGATGTTAAGTGGACTGTATTTCTGCAATAATCTCACAAATCGATCCTTACACAATAGGGGGGTTTATATCAAATGTATATATATGCAGCCAATCAAACTACAGTATTAAACTACATATATTAGTATACATTGAGGAGGTGCCTTATCTCATTGCATGGTAGGCTTAGTCTACCAGGTATAACTAGGATGTAGACACCACATTATCCTCGTGTGAGGCTAGCTTCCATCACCCTAGTAACTGATGTACCAAGATTAATTCTTGCTTCCTCTTCTTGTTCCTGTCAAAGGGTACTAGCTGTAAAGCCGGAATCCTAATATATGACAGCTATATCAGAGAAAACACTGTATTTATATAAGATAAGGACCAAGGCTTAATTACCTGTATTGAGTCGATCGTTCGTGTTCTAACCGGTTCGCCCTATATCTACCTAACATTAACTGGCCAGAAATGATTAGATAAACAGGTATCGGTAAGACACTTCCCTTGTTTATGTTGACAGGGTGTTGATGATGGAAGAACACTAGTTTGATCTCCATAACACTTGGTCCAAGAGAATTATAGGAGCGAAACTTGCTTCAACGACTCGGTCTTAACAAACAATGACTGCCCTCTTTCACACCACTATTGTTTGCTGATGCATTTTCATGGGAGAAATTCCTCCCTTCCGCCTTCTTGGCTGAAGCCTTGAGGTTGGCTTCATCAGAGCACTTGTTGACTTTAAAATGCATTAACCGACCAGTAATTTTAACCTGTGTGAGGGCGCCTGAAGTAACACCTCGCCTCAAAGCCAGCTTCAGATGGATGTCAGCGTCCTTCTCGTTAACCGAGAAATTACAGACGACGAACTTCAGAATATCCTGATGGGAGGAGCCTTGACTATTACTAAGGAATGTGATGGCGGCAACAACCATCTCAGAATACTTGGGATGGTTCGCAGTCCTGTCCAATCTGACTGGAGGTTCGCCGTGTCCTCTATGTTGCCTACTCTCATGAAGATCCTAGTGTCATCTGCAAAGGATGATACAGTGCTATAGGTTGTGTTCTTGTCTATGTCCGATATGAGGATGAGAAAAAGTACTGGAGCAAGCACAGTACCCTGGGGGACTGAGCTCTTAACGGTTGACGGGTTGGATTTTATTTTGTTGACTATTACACATTGGGTTCTGTTGGTCAGGAAATTGTAGATCCATCTGCCTACTTTTCCGGTAATTCCTTTTGAGCGCATTTTATGGGCAATAACACCATGGTCACATTTATCAAAAGCTTTTGCGAAATCTGTGTAAATTACATCAGCGTTTTGTTTGTCTTCCATAGCATCTAATGCCATATCATAGTGGTCCAGCAACTGCGACAGGCAAGAGCGCCCTGTTCTGAAACCATGTTGTCCGGGGTTATGGAGATGCTGTGATTCCATGTATTTTGTGATCTTACTTCTTAGCACTCTCTCAAAAATTTTTATGATGTGCGATGTTAGTGCTATCGGTCTGTAATTTTTTGCCTCTGCCTTATTTCCTCCTTTATGAAGTGGTGCTATCTCTGCTGTTTTTAGTATATCAGGAATAACGCCAGTATCTAGGCTTTGTCTCCACAGAATGTGAAGGGCCTGCGATAGTGGTTTTTTACAGTTCTTGATGAATATGGAGTTCCAAGAATCCGGGCCTGGTGCGGAGTGCATAGGCATACTGTTTATGGCTTCTTCAAAATCCAGTGGGGATAGGGTGACGTCTGATATATGATTTGATGTTGGTATCATATCCATGAAAAATTCATTTGGGTTATCGATCTTTAGTGCGTTTAATGGCTCGCTGAAGACAGAGTCGTATTGCTTCCTCAGTAGCTCGCTCATTTCTTTGTTGTCATCGGTGAAAGTTCCATCTTCCTTTCGCAGGGGCCCGATACTAGATGTGGTTTTTGATCTTGATTTTGCATAGGAGAAAAAATATTTCGGGTTTCTCTCTATTTCACTGATGGCCTTTTGCTCTCTTTCCCTCTCCTGCGTTTTGTATGATTCTTGTAGCTTGAGTTCAATTTTTCCTATTTCGCTACCTAACCTTCTTCGCCGTTCCTGAGATAGGGTGCGACTCTCAAGTTGTACCGCGATTCGTTTTCTTCGCCTATATAGGGAACGACGTTCTCGTTCCAATCTGCATCTCTTCCTCTTTTTTCTTAGGGGGATGCGGTTTGTACATATTTCTAGTGCTACTGAGCTTATTTTTTCCAGGCACTGGTTCAGGTTCGCATTTCCTAGCTGTTCTTCCCAGTTTATTTCTGTGAAGTCCTGGTTTATTTGCTCCCAGTTTATCTGTTTATTATTGAAGTTGAATTTGCTGAAATCTCCTCCACCGGGAATCTGGACTGGTTTTGAAGGTCTATTCCCCATGGTTGTCATAACTTCAATTAAGTTGTGATCTGAGTAACAGGTATTTGTAATCATTATGTTCCTGATCAATTCATCATTATTAGTGAAAATGAGGTCCAGCGTGTTCTCCTTCCTGGTTGATTCTACTATTTGCTGGTTTAAGGCAAACCTGTCGCACATCCGTAGCAGGTCATTTGCATGTGCCTGTTCATTAAGGCTACTTCCTGGTATTCTTTCTGATATTACTGTATTAGCCAGGTGCTTCCATTTCAGGTGCCGTAGGTTGAAGTCCCCAAGCAGGATGATGTTCGGAGCTGGATTTGTGAGGTTTTCCAAGCAGTGTTCTACTTTCATTAGTTGGTCTTTAAACTGCTGAGGGTTTGCCTCTGGTGACTTATATACAAGGACAATAACTACATTTATAATCTCTATTTTGATTATCAGCTGACTATCGCAGCTGATTGACTGATTGATTATCGCAGACCCGGAGTAGGGTCTGCGACAACCAAGGGAACTGCGGGTGACACTGGGGGAGCCTCAGCCGCGAACGGGACGCTCACCTCCCCATCCCCGGAGACCTCCTCCATGGGGAGTGGTGGGAAATCCTCTTCCCGGAATAAGTTGACCGGAGCAACCGGATCCGCAGTGCAACCAGCAGCCTGATGCCCCAACATGCCACACCGGAAACAAGTACGAGGTTGCCGGGCATAATACACCCGCACGTAGTACCCTAAAAGCCGAACAGAGGATGGAATGTCCGACCTCAGGCGCATCCCGAGGGTACGAATGTTCGTCTTCACCCCTGCATATTTCCCAGAAGATAGCTTGTGCATCTTCACACTGACGACGGACCCAAATCTCTGGAAGAATCGCCGGAGAAGGGACTCGGGGAATTCCATGGGGGCCACATGGACGCTCACATACGTCACGGCACCACTCCAATCAGAAATGGCCACAGAACCAGTGCCATCCAACAACTGGAAGGTACGGCCTTCGTACTGCCGGAGAAATCCACGGTACGCCTCCTCACCCATAAACTTGATGATCACCCGGCGAGCCGTCACTAGCTCAACCCCGTAGATCTCCATAACCGGGACATGTAACACATCACACATAACCTGCTCAACGAGAGGATACCCCGCACGGCAGGTAAAATCCAACCCCACGGAGTGTACCCTCTCGACAGCAGGAATATGGCCGCTCATTGCAAGCGCCACGTCAACACCAGGCAGGAACAGCAGGGAGGGTGGAGATACCCACACCCCCTGGTGGCGAAAACTGCAAACTCCCCAAACACACCGGAGCGGTCAGACCACACGACCTTACTCAACGGCAGCTCAGGGTGGACTCACTTTTTTTTTTAAGATAAGATATTTATGGACCCCAGTGAATGCAACTGAAGCTTTGTTAATCTTTCTTCATATGAAAGATTTCTAATTTGGGAATTAACTTAGTCATCCTACGCTGGACACGTTCAAGTGAATTTATATCCATTCTATAATATGGCGACCAAAACTGAACTGCATAATCTAAATGGGGCCTAACCAGAGCAAGACACAGCCCAAGAACCACACTAGGTGTCCCGTCACCAACGCTGCGACTAACAAATCCAAGTGTCCCACCTGCCCCATCACAAACATTCATGCATTGATCCTTCCGTCCCAAATTCCTACCAATCACAACTCCAACCCCCTCCCCCCCCCCGCAATCTGACTTCACAATCTCAACACCATCCAGTTCGCATCCCGCAACTCCACCATCACCACCCAGCCCCAGAACTCTACATCTATCAGCACCAAACTGCATCCGCCAATCCCTTGACCACTTCAAAACTGCACCCAGACCAACCTGAAGTGATAGCGAGTTCTCCTCCGAATCATTCCCCCCACCGACTCCCGCACCATCGGAAAACCTGCAAATGCCGCCACTCAAACCCGAATCCAAATCATTTACATATACCACAAACAACAGAGGTTGTTTTTACTACTGGGTAAAACTCTTTTACTACAATAAAATACGAGGCCTTTTTACTACTGGTCTCCTTCGTTCCTTCTTGTTGTTGTTTCAGCTGTCGTACCTTCTCCCGTAGAGAGTCCAACTCTGTCCTCAGAGCCCCAACCAGACTCATCAGTTCCTTCACCACAACTTCCATATTGTTATGATAATATATCTACACTCAGGAGCTCCGGCTAACACACCCTCTCACTGCGACTGTCTGCGCCTGACTGATGAACTGATGACTGATTACTGCGTAACGTAACGTGGTGGTGGGGTCCCTCGATTGTTTCAAGCGTGGGTTGACATGTATATGAGTGGGATTGGGTGGTTATTAATAGGAGCTGCCTCGTATGGGCTAATAGGCCTTCTGCAGTTACTTTGTTCTTATGTTCTAAAAACGAAGCACTACCTAATAAATTCCCTGTTACCTACCTTACCCCTCTATTGCTAACCCATGTCTGTTTTTTTAAACAACACTGTTTGTCGACCTAATTATATTTGTGCTGCTTTTTCAGCCATGTCCCCCCTTTTTATTTTTATTTGTTCTCAACACATTTTATTCTTTATACTCAATTAGTATTAAGTTTTAGTCATTAATGTTTTTCTTGCCCGAAACACTTTGCGTAAGATAGTGGCTTTAGGCATTGTATATACCAGCTCTATCTATAAATCTATCATTTTTTTTAAATCTCTTGTATGTATGTACCTTACCTGAATAAACATTTATTATTTATTATTACATTTTTTTAAATAAATAAATAAATAAATAAATAAATTAAGGACCTGCCTAAATGAAGCTGCCCAAAATGCTTTGCGTAATAGTGGCTTTAGGCATTGTATGCACAATATTTGTGAAATTGTGCTCCAAGTTTTTTTAATGTTGCTCCTTATTTGGGTAAATTTATCCTCGAAGTATTTAGTTTTAGCTCGTCTAATTATCTTAGATAGCAATAACGAGTAATTCTTTGAGAATTCTTTGGAGACAATACCTAATCTATACTTCTTCTCAAGGTCATGTTTTTTATTAATGGATTTAAGTATTTCCTTTGTTAGCCAGGGATTGTTTAGCCTTTTGGTAGTGACTTGTTTTGTAAGCATAGGACAGTGGGTGTTATAAAGGCTAAGAGTTTTTTGAAGAAAAGATTGCACTGCTAGGTTGATGTCCCCTATGTTACCTAACTCGGACTCCCAATTGACATTATCAGCAGCAGTTATAAAATTGGCTAATGCAGTTTCATAGTGCAGCCTAAAACTTAACTTCCTTGATTCTAGAGGTGGTTTGCTAATGTTAGTTAAGAGAAATGTGGGGTAATGGTCTGTAGTGCTATCGGTGATTATACCTGAAGTAAGTGGAGAGGTTAAGTTTGTCCAGATGTGATCTAGAGACGTGGCAGTACTATCAGTGATTCTAGTAGGTCTAGTGATTAAGGGTATGAGGAAGCAGGAATTCATACAGTTAAGGAAGCTAACAGTAGTAGGGTGTTCAGGCTCGCAGAGGTCAATATTAAAGTCCCCTGCGATTATTAGATGGTTTTTGTTCAGTCTGTTATCGAGTATTAGATTTCTAAGGTTCGAGTTGAATTCGGACACATCAGTGTTAGGAATTCTATAGACTGCACCCACAGACAGGACAGACTCGGCACCCTTGACTCTGAAGCTAGCGAAGATATACTCCCCACAGGAGTCTCTAGTTCTAATTACTTTTAAGCATGTAAGTTCATGGTGGTAGTAAAGAGCAATACCACCACCTCTCTGAATTTGACGACAGTTGTGAATTGCCGAGTATTTAGGCATGTTAAAGAGTTGAGTAGTGTCCTCTTTCAACCACGTTTCAGTAAGTATAATAAAAGAGAATTTGTTGTCAAAAGTTTCAAACAAGGCACTAACATCATCGAAATGTTTACCTAGGGATCTAACGTTCAGGTTGATTACAGAGATATTGTGATTATGTGTTAATACATTGTTAACATCTTGTGCTGCAAAATATCTGCAATTTAGATCATTAAAGTGATGATTGTCATAGATAGTGGATAAGAGGTTTAGTTCTGGGTCTATACTTGTCTGCATAAAGAGGCTGGTTGCAGGAAAACAAGGCAAAAGTGGCAAATACAAAGTAGAATTAAGCTATAAATTTGGAAAAATATATAAACAAGACTATACGAAACAAACACAAAATGAACAACAAAGAAAAAATGAGGTAGCTTACAAGGGGCTTACAAGGGTACAATGGAGTAAGGGAGTATGGTGAGGCTAGGCAACCTAGGTAATAAATGAAATCAGAGAAAAAACATATAAACATAGACTATACAATACAAAAGGTATAGATATATAAAATAAAGATATAAACAAAACTATACAATACAAAAACAAAATGAACAAATAAGAAAATTGAGGTAGACTGCTTACAAGTATTCTCAGGTACACTGAAAGTAACAATATGCTATTTGAGACACAGGCAAAGCCAGGGGTACACTGGAGTAAAGGAGTATGGCGAGGCTAGGCAAACTAGGTAATAGAAGAAATCAAAGAAAAAAGTTGAATAATAAGCATAGGACAAATTTAAGCAAATGATTATTTAATATAACTAGTTCAGTTATGACTGTACAATTAATAAGACCTAAAGAAATATTTATGCACACAATTAATTAGTCCAGTAACAGACTAGTAAAGNTACTGTGGTGTTGTGCTGCCACTCTAGTTCACTGTACCATCACTACTGTGGTGTTGTGCTGCCACTCTAGTTCACTGTACCATCACTACTGTGGTGTTGTGCTGCCACTCTAGTTCACTGTACCATCACTACTGTGGTGTTGTGCTGCCACTCTAGTTCACTGTACCATCACTACTGTGGTGTTGTGCTGCCACTCTAGTTCACTGTACCATCACTACTGTGGTGTTGTGCTGCCACTCTAGTTCACTGTACCACACCATCACTACTGTGGTGTTGTGCTGCCACTCTAGTTCACTGTACCACACATCACTACTGTGGTGTTGTGCTGCCACTCTAGTTCACTGTACCATACCTCATGTGGTGTTGTGCTGCCACTCTAGTTCACTGTACCATCACTACTGTGGTGTTGTGCTGCCACTCTAGTTCACTGTACCACCACCATCACTACTGTGGTGTTGTGCTGCCACTCTAGTTCACTGTACCACCACCATCACTACTGTGGTGTTGTGCTGCCACTCTAGTTCACTGTACCACCACCATCACTACTGTGGTGTTGTGCTGCCACTCTAGTTCACTGTACCACCACATCACTACTGTGGTGTTGTGCTGCCACTCTAGTTCACTGTACCCACCATCACTACTGTGGTGTTGTGCTGCCACTCTAGTTCACTGTACCATCACTACTGTGGTGTTGTGCTGCCACTCTAGTTCACTGTACCACCACCATCACTACTGTGGGTGTGCTGCCACTCTAGTTCACTGTACCACCACCATCACTACTGTGGTGTTGTGCTGCCACTCTAGTTCACTGTACCACCACCATCATACTGTGTGGTGTGCTGCCACTCTAGTTCACTGTACCATCACTACTGTGGTGTTGTGCTGCCACTCTAGTTCACTGTACCATCACCATCACTACTGTGGTGTTGTGCTGCCACTCTAGTTCACTGTACCATCACTACTGTGGTGTTGTGCTGCCACTCTAGTTCACTGTACCACACCATCACTACTGTGGTGTTGTGCTGCCACTCTAGTTCACTGTACCATCACTACTGTGGTGTTGTGCTGCCACTCTAGTTCACTGTACCACCACCATACTACTGTGGTGTTGTGCTGCCACTCTAGTTCACTGTACACCACATCACTACTGTGGTGTTGTGCTGCCACTCTAGTTCACTGTACCATCACTACTGTGGTGTTGTGCTGCCACTCTAGTTCACTGTACCATCACTACTGTGGTGTTGTGCTGCCACTCTAGTTCACTGTACCACCACCATCACTACTGTGGTGTTGTGCTGCCACTCTAGTTCACTGTACCACCACCATCACTACTGTGGTGTTGTGCTGCCACTCTAGTTCACTGTACCATCACTACTGTGGTGTTGTGCTGCCACTCTAGTTCACTGTACCATCACCATACTACTGTGGTGTTGTGCTGCCACTCTAGTTCACTGTACCATCACCATCACTACTGTGGTGTTGTGCTGCCACTCTAGTTCACTGTACCATCACTACTGTGGTGTTGTGCTGCCACTCTAGTTCACTGTACCATCACTACTGTGGTGTTGTGCTGCCACTCTAGTTCACTGTACATCACCATCACATCACTACTGTGGTGTTGTGCTGCCACTCTAGTTCACTGTACCATCACCATCACTACTGTGGTGTTGTGCTGCCACTCTAGTTCACTGTACCATCACCATCACCACTGTGGTGTTGTGCTGCCACTCTAGTTCACTGTACCATCAATACTGTGGTGTTGTGCTGCCACTCTAGTTCACTGTACCATCACTACTGTGTGTTGTGCTGCCACTCTAGTTCACTGTACCATCACTACTGTGGTGTTGTGCTGCCACTCTAGTTCACTGTACCATCACTACTGTGGTGTTGTGCTGCCACTCTAGTTCACTGTACCATCACTACTGTGGTGTTGTGCTGCCACTCTAGTTCACTGTACCACACCATCACTACTGTGGTGTTGTGCTGCCACTCTAGTTCACTGTACCACCACCATCACTACTGTGGTGTTGTGCTGCCACTCTAGTTCACTGTACCACCACCATCACTACTGTGGTGTTGTGCTGCCACTCTAGTTCACTGTACCATCACTACTGTGGTGTTGTGCTGCCACTCTAGTTCACTGTACCACCACCATCACTACTGTGGTGTTGTGCTGCCACTCTAGTTCACTGTACCACCACCATCACTACTGTGGTGTTGTGCTGCCACTCTAGTTCACTGTACCACCACCATCACTACTGTGGTGTTGTGCTGCCACTCTAGTTCACTGTACCATCACTACTGTGGTGTTGTGCTGCCACTCTAGTTCACTGTACCACCACCATCACTACTGTGGTGTTGTGCTGCCACTCTAGTTCACTGTACCACCACCATCACTACTGTGGTGTTGTGCTGCCACTCTAGTTCACTGTACCACCACCATCACTACTGTGGTGTTGTGCTGCCACTCTAGTTCACTGTACCATCACTACTGTGGTGTTGTGCTGCCACTCTAGTTCACTGTACCATCACCATCACTACTGTGGTGTTGTGCTGCCACTCTAGTTCACTGTACCATCACTACTGTGGTGTTGTGCTGCCACTCTAGTTCACTGTACCATCACTACTGTGGTGTTGTGCTGCCACTCTAGTTCACTGTACCATCACTACTGTGGTGTTGTGCTGCCACTCTAGTTCACTGTACCATCACCATCACTACTGTGGTGTTGTGCTGCCACTCTAGTTCACTGTACCATCACCATCACTACTGTGGTGTTGTGCTGCCACTCTAGTTCACTGTACCACCACCATCACTACTGTGGTGTTGTGCTGCCACTCTAGTTCACTGTACCACACATCACTACTGTGGTGTTGTGCTGCCACTCTAGTTCACTGTACCATCACTACTGTGGTGTTGTGCTGCCACTCTAGTTCACTGTACCACCACCATCACTACTGTGGTGTTGTGCTGCCACTCTAGTTCACTGTACCACCACCATCACTACTGTGGTGTTGTGCTGCCACTCTAGTTCACTGTACCACCACCATCACTACTGTGGTGTTGTGCTGCCACTCTAGTTCACTGTACCATCACTACTGTGGTGTTGTGCTGCCACTCTAGTTCACTGTACCATCACTACTGTGGTGTTGTGCTGCCACTCTAGTTCACTGTACCACCACCATCACTACTGTGGTGTTGTGCTGCCACTCTAGTTCACTGTACCATCACCATCACTACTGTGGTGTTGTGCTGCCACTCTAGTTCACTGTACCATCACCATCACTACTGTGGTGTTGTGCTGCCACTCTAGTTCACTGTACCACCACCATCACTACTGTGGTGTTGTGCTGCCACTCTAGTTCACTGTACCACCACCATCACTACTGTGGTGTTGTGCTGCCACTCTAGTTCACTGTACCACCACCATCACTACTGTGGTGTTGTGCTGCCACTCTAGTTCACTGTACCACCACCATCACTACTGTGGTGTTGTGCTGCCACTCTAGTTCACTGTACCACCACCATCACTACTGTGGTGTTGTGCTGCCACTCTAGTTCACTGTACCATCACCATCACTACTGTGGTGTTGTGCTGCCACTCTAGTTCACTGTACCACCACCATCACTACTGTGGTGTTGTGCTGCCACTCTAGTTCACTGTACCACCACCATCACTACTGTGGTGTTGTGCTGCCACTCTAGTTCACTGTACCATCACTACTGTGGTGTTGTGCTGCCACTCTAGTTCACTGTACCACACCATCACTACTGTGGTGTTGTGCTGCCACTCTAGTTCACTGTACCATCACTACTGTGGTGTTGTGCTGCCACTCTAGTTCACTGTACCACCACCATCACTACTGTGGTGTTGTGCTGCCACTCTAGTTCACTGTACCACCACCATCACTACTGTGGTGTTGTGCTGCCACTCTAGTTCACTGTACCATCACTACTGTGGTGTTGTGCTGCCACTCTAGTTCACTGTACCATCACTACTGTGGTGTTGTGCTGCCACTCTAGTTCACTGTACCACCACCATCACTACTGTGGTGTTGTGCTGCCACTCTAGTTCACTGTACCACCACCATCACTACTGTGGTGTTGTGCTGCCACTCTAGTTCACTGTACCATCACTACTGTGGTGTTGTGCTGCCACTCTAGTTCACTGTACCATCACCATCACTACTGTGGTGTTGTGCTGCCACTCTAGTTCACTGTACCATCACCATCACTACTGTGGTGTTGTGCTGCCACTCTAGTTCACTGTACCATCACTACTGTGGTGTTGTGCTGCCACTCTAGTTCACTGTACCATCACTACTGTGGTGTTGTGCTGCCACTCTAGTTCACTGTACCATCACCATCACCATACTGTGGTGTTGTGCTGCCACTCTAGTTCACTGTACCATCACCATCACTACTGTGGTGTTGTGCTGCCACTCTAGTTCACTGTACCATCACTACTGTGGTGTTGTGCTGCCACTCTAGTTCACTGTACCATCACCATCACATCACTGTGGTGTTGTGCTGCCACTCTAGTTCACTGTACCATCACTACTGTGGTGTTGTGCTGCCACTCTAGTTCACTGTACCATCACTACTGTGGTGTTGTGCTGCCACTCTAGTTCACTGTACCATCACTACTGTGGTGTTGTGCTGCCACTCTAGTTCACTGTACCACCACCATCACTACTGTGGTGTTGTGCTGCCACTCTAGTTCACTGTACCACCACCATCACTACTGTGGTGTTGTGCTGCCACTCTAGTTCACTGTACCACCACATCACTACTGTGGTGTTGTGCTGCCACTCTAGTTCACTGTACCACCACCATCACTACTGTGGTGTTGTGCTGCCACTCTAGTTCACTGTACCATCACTACTGTGGTGTTGTGCTGCCACTCTAGTTCACTGTACCAACACTACTGTGGTGTTGTGCTGCCACTCTAGTTCACTGTACCATCACTACTGTGGTGTTGTGCTGCCACTCTAGTTCACTGTACCATCACTACTGTGGTGTTGTGCTGCCACTCTAGTTCACTGTACCATCACTACTGTGGTGTTGTGCTGCCACTCTAGTTCACTGTACCATCACTACTGTGGTGTTGTGCTGCCACTCTAGTTCACTGTACCATCACTACTGTGGTGTTGTGCTGCCACTCTAGTTCACTGTACCATCACTACTGTGGTGTTGTGCTGCCACTCTAGTTCACTGTACCATCACTACTGTGGTGTTGTGCTGCCACTCTAGTTCACTGTACCACCACACTACTGTGGTGTTGTGCTGCCACTCTAGTTCACTGTACCATCACCATCACTACTGTGGTGTTGTGCTGCCACTCTAGTTCACTGTACCACCACTACTGTGGTGTTGTGCTGCCACTCTAGTTCACTGTACCACCACCATCACTACTGTGGTGTTGTGCTGCCACTCTAGTTCACTGTACCATCACCATCACTACTGTGGTGTTGTGCTGCCACTCTAGTTCACTGTACCATCATCATCACTACTGTGGTGTTGTGCTGCCACTCTAGTTCACTGTACCATCACCATCACTACTGTGGTGTTGTGCTGCCACTCTAGTTCACTGTACCATCCACCATCACTACTGTGGTGTTGTGCTGCCACTCTAGTTCACTGTACCACCATCACTACTGTGGTGTTGTGCTGCCACTCTAGTTCACTGTACCACCACCATCACTACTGTGGTGTTGTGCTGCCACTCTAGTTCACTGTACCACCACCATCACTACTGTGGTGTTGTGCTGCCACTCTAGTTCACTGTACCACCACCATCACTACTGTGGTGTTGTGCTGCCACTAGTTCACTGTACCATCACTACTGTGGTGTTGTGCTGCCACTCTAGTTCACTGTACCATCACTACTGTGGTGTTGTGCTGCCACTCTAGTTCACTGTACCATCACTACTGTGGTGTTGTGCTGCCACTCTAGTTCACTGTACCATCACTACTGTGGTGTTGTGCTGCCACTCTAGTTCACTGTACCACCACCATCACTACTGTGGTGTTGTGCTGCCACTCTAGTTCACTGTACCACCACCATCACTACTGTGGTGTTGTGCTGCCACTCTAGTTCACTGTACCACCACCATCACTACTGGTGTTGTGCTGCCACTCTAGTTCACTGTACCACCACCATCACTACTGTGGTGTTGTGCTGCCACTCTAGTTCACTGTACCATCCACTACTGTGGTGTTGTGCTGCCACTCTAGTTCACTGTACCATCACTACTGTGGTGTGTGCTGCCACTCTAGTTCACTGTACCACCACCATCACTACTGTGGTGTTGTGCTGCCACTCTAGTTCACTGTACCATCACTACTGTGGTGTTGTGCTGCCACTCTAGTTCACTGTACCATCACTACTGTGGTGTTGTGCTGCCACTCTAGTTCACTGTACCACCACCATCACTACTGTGGTGTTGTGCTGCCACTCTAGTTCACTGTACCACCACCATCACTACTGTGGTGTTGTGCTGCCACTCTAGTTCACTGTACCATCACTACTGTGGTGTTGTGCTGCCACTCTAGTTCACTGTACCATCACCATCACTACTGTGGTGTTGTGCTGCCACTCTAGTTCACTGTACCATCACCATCACTACTGTGGTGTTGTGCTGCCACTCTAGTTCACTGTACCACACCATCACTACTGTGGTGTTGTGCTGCCACTCTAGTTCACTGTACCATCACTACTGTGGTGTTGTGCTGCCACTCTAGTTCACTGTACCATCACTACTGTGGTGTTGTGCTGCCACTCTAGTTCACTGTACCACCCACACATCACTACTGTGGTGTTGTGCTGCCACTCTAGTTCACTGTACCACCACCATCACTACTGTGGTGTTGTGCTGCCACTCTAGTTCACTGTACCATCACTACTGTGGTGTTGTGCTGCCACTCTAGTTCACTGTACCATCACCATCACATACTGTGGTGTTGTGCTGCCCACTCTAGTTCACTGTACACCATCACTACTGTGGTGTTGTGCTGCCACTCTAGTTCACTGTACCATCACTACTGTGGTGTTGTGCTGCCACTCTAGTTCACTGTACCATCACTACTGTGGTGTTGTGCTGCCACTCTAGTTCACTGTACCACCACCATCACTACTGTGGTGTTGTGCTGCCACTCTAGTTCACTGTACCACACATCACTACTGTGGTGTTGTGCTGCCACTCTAGTTCACTGTACCACCACAATACTGTGGTGTTGTGCTGCCACTCTAGTTCACTGTACCACACATCACTACTGTGGTGTTGTGCTGCCACTCTAGTTCACTGTACCACCATCACTACTGTGGTGTTGTGCTGCCACTCTAGTTCACTGTACCACACCATCACTACTGTGGTGTTGTGCTGCCACTCTAGTCACTGTACCCCACCATCACTACTGTGGTGTTGTGCTGCCACTCTAGTTCACTGTACACACCATCACTACTGTGGTGTTGTGCTGCCACTCTAGTTCACTGTACCACCACCATCACTACTGTGGTGTTGTGCTGCCACTCTAGTTCACTGTACCACACCATCACTACTGTGGTGTTGTGCTGCCACTCTAGTTCACTGTACCATCACTACTGTGGTGTTGTGCTGCCACTCTAGTTCACTGTACCACACCATCACTACTGTGGTGTTGTGCTGCCACTCTAGTTCACTGTACCATCACTACTGTGGTGTTGTGCTGCCACTCTAGTTCACTGTACCACCACCATCACTACTGTGGTGTTGTGCTGCCACTCTAGTTCACTGTACCATCACTACTGTGGTGTTGTGCTGCCACTCTAGTTCACTGTACCACCCCATCACTACTGTGGTGTTGTGCTGCCACTCTAGTTCACTGTACCATCACTACTGTGGTGTTGTGCTGCCACTCTAGTTCACTGTACCATCACTACTGTGGTGTTGTGCTGCCACTCTAGTTCACTGTACCACCACCATCACTACTGTGGTGTTGTGCTGCCACTCTAGTTCACTGTACCACCACCATCACTACTGTGGTGTTGTGCTGCCACTCTAGTTCACTGTACCACCATAGTGGTGTTGTGCTGCCACTCTAGTTCACTGTACCACCACATCACTACTGTGGTGTTGTGCTGCCACTCTAGTTCACTGTACCATCACCATCACTACTGTGGTGTTGTGCTGCCACTCTAGTTCACTGTACCATCACCATCACTACTGTGGTGTTGTGCTGCCACTCTAGTTCACTGTACCATCACCTCACTACTGTGGTGTTGTGCTGCCACTCTAGTTCACTGTACATCACCATCACTACTGTGGTGTTGTGCTGCCACTCTAGTTCACTGTACCACCACCATCACTACTGTGGTGTTGTGCTGCCACTCTAGTTCACTGTACCACACCATCATACTGTGGTGTTGTGCTGCCACTCTAGTTCACTGTACCACCACCATCACTACTGTGGTGTTGTGCTGCCACTCTAGTTCACTGTACCACCACATCACTACTGTGGTGTTGTGCTGCCACTCTAGTTCACTGTACCATCACTACTGTGGTGTTGTGCTGTGCTGCCACTCTAGTTCACTGTACCACACCATCACTACTGTGGTGTTGTGCTGCCACTCTAGTTCACTGTACCATCACTACTGTGGTGTTGTGCTGCCACTCTAGTTCACTGTACCATCACCATCACTACTGTGGTGTTGTGCTGCCACTCTAGTTCACTGTACCACCACCATCACTACTGTGGTGTTGTGCTGCCACTCTAGTTCACTGTACCACCACCATCACTACTGTGGTGTTGTGCTGCCACTCTAGTTCACTGTACCATCACTACTGTGGTGTTGTGCTGCCACTCTAGTTCACTGTACCATCACTACTGTGGTGTTGTGCTGCCACTCTAGTTCACTGTACCATCACTACTGTGGTGTTGTGCTGCCACTCTAGTTCACTGTACCACCACCATCACTACTGTGGTGTTGTGCTGCCACTCTAGTTCACTGTACCACCACCATCACTACTGTGGTGTTGTGCTGCCACTCTAGTTCACTGTACCATCACTACTGTGGTGTTGTGCTGCCACTCTAGTTCACTGTACCATCACTACTGTGGTGTTGTGCTGCCACTCTAGTTCACTGTACCACCACCATCACTACTGTGGTGTTGTGCTGCCACTCTAGTTCACTGTACCATCACTACTGTGGTGTTGTGCTGCCACTCTAGTTCACTGTACCATCACTACTGTGGTGTTGTGCTGCCACTCTAGTTCACTGTACCACCACCATCACTACTGTGGTGTTGTGCTGCCACTCTAGTTCACTGTACCACCACCATCACTACTGTGGTGTTGTGCTGCCACTCTAGTTCACTGTACCATCACTACTGTGGTGTTGTGCTGCCACTCTAGTTCACTGTACCACACCATCACTACTGTGGTGTTGTGCTGCCACTCTAGTTCACTGTACCACCACCATCACTACTGTGGTGTTGTGCTGCCACTCTAGTTCACTGTACCACCACCATCACTACTGTGGTGTTGTGCTGCCACTCTAGTTCACTGTACCATCACCATCACTACTGTGGTGTTGTGCTGCCACTCTAGTTCACTGTACCATCACCATCACTACTGTGGTGTTGTGCTGCCACTCTAGTTCACTGTACCACCACCATCACTACTGTGGTGTTGTGCTGCCACTCTAGTTCACTGTACCATCACTACTGTGGTGTTGTGCTGCCACTCTAGTTCACTGTACCATCACTACTGTGGTGTTGTGCTGCCACTCTAGTTCACTGTACCACCACCATCACTACTGTGGTGTTGTGCTGCCACTCTAGTTCACTGTACCACCACCATCACTACTGTGGTGTTGTGCTGCCACTCTAGTTCACTGTACCATCACTACTGTGGTGTTGTGCTGCCACTCTAGTTCACTGTACCACCACCATCACTACTGTGGTGTTGTGCTGCCACTCTAGTTCACTGTACCACCACCATCACTACTGTGGTGTTGTGCTGCCACTCTAGTTCACTGTACCATCACTACTGTGGTGTTGTGCTGCCACTCTAGTTCACTGTACCATCACTACTGTGGTGTTGTGCTGCCACTCTAGTTCACTGTACCACCACCATCACTACTGTGGTGTTGTGCTGCCACTCTAGTTCACTGTACCATCACTACTGTGGTGTTGTGCTGCCACTCTAGTTCACTGTACCACCACCATCACTACTGTGGTGTTGTGCTGCCACTCTAGTTCACTGTACCATCACTACTGTGGTGTTGTGCTGCCACTCTAGTTCACTGTACCACCACCATCACTACTGTGGTGTTGTGCTGCCACTCTAGTTCACTGTACCATCACTACTGTGGTGTTGTGCTGCCACTCTAGTTCACTGTACCATCACTACTGTGGTGTTGTGCTGCCACTCTAGTTCACTGTACCACCACCATCACTACTGTGGTGTTGTGCTGCCACTCTAGTTCACTGTACCACCACCATCACTACTGTGGTGTTGTGCTGCCACTCTAGTTCACTGTACCACCACCATCACTACTGTGGTGTTGTGCTGCCACTCTAGTTCACTGTACCACCACCATCACTACTGTGGTGTTGTGCTGCCACTCTAGTTCACTGTACCACCACCATCACTACTGTGGTGTTGTGCTGCCACTCTAGTTCACTGTACCATCACTACTGTGGTGTTGTGCTGCCACTCTAGTTCACTGTACCATCACTACTGTGGTGTGTTGTGCTGCACTCTAGTTCACTGTACCACCACCATCACTACTAAGGGGTGGTGTATTATGAGCCTGGGTGTATTATAACCTGTTGTATATGAGCCTGTTGTATTATGAGCCTGGGTGTATTAGAGCCTGTTGTATTATGAGCCTGTTGTATTATGAGCCTGGGTGTATATGAGGCTGGGTGTATTATGAGCCTGTTGTATTATGAGCCTGGGTGTATTATAAGCCTGTGTATTATGAGCCTGGGTGTATTATGAGCCTGTTGTATTATGAGCCTGGGTGTATTATGAGCCTGGTTGTATTATGAGCCTGGGTGTATTATGAGCCTGTTGTATTATGAGCCTGGGTGTATTATGAGC